>JAOWBH010159370.1:0-11431 GCA_028566215.1 Silene coronaria | reverse complement strand
ATGTTTCTCAGCTGAGAAAGTATGTTAGCGATCCGTCCCATGTTCTAGAGGTTGAGACGATCGAGCTCGATGAGGCGCTGACTTATGTAGAGGTACCTAAGGAGATCCTTGATCGGAAAGTACGAAAGACTAGGACCGGTGAGACGACCCTAGTTAAGGTTTTATGGTCTAATCATAAGGTTGAAGAGGTTACTTGGGAAACGGAAGAGTCGATGAGGCAGCGTTATCCTCATTTGTTTGATCAGGCTGTGTTACTCGGACATGTCAAACCTCCGGCGTATTTCGTGTCGACACGATACGATACGGGATACGACACGGGATACGTCCCCGATACGCCGGAATCGGACACGACTCGGGTACGGTACAATGAATGAGAAAACTTAACTTTGTTGCTCGTATAAAGCTCTTCTAAGTATGAAGATCTTGACCTTCACCCAGATCCGGTTACATTGGTGGATATAATCAGCGATAGGAGAAGGAGAAGACCTTAAAAATTGATACAATTTGTATATGAGGAGACACCGCAGGAGGGAGAAAAGAAAAGAAGGAAGAGAGAGAAAGTATAAAGTGGAGGGAGAAAAGAAAAGAAGGAAGAGAGAGAAAGTATGGAGTGGAAGTGAGTATTGCGGCTGGTAGTGTTAGGGTTTTATGTTTTTGTAAAGGGAGGGTGACAGCTGTAAAGGCCAAAGGGTAAATATTAATTGTAATATTTTAATACTCACATCTAATAAAGTTGTAGAATAGCAATTATTGGACGTGTATCACCTATAAAACAGAAATAATACCATACAAACAACAATATATTTTCTCGGTTGTTTCCCAATTTATGAAAAAAAACAACTATATATATTATTATATACGTAAGACGTGTCGTATCCGTGTCTAAAAAATAGTCAAGATACTTCTTTGACCGTATTCCCGTGTCTGGCAAATTTCAAAATCACGTGTCGGATACTCCGATACGTATCGCATACGATACTTCTCTCCCGTGTCAGAGTAACATAGCTTTTAAGGTATTTTTGGATCACAAGAGCTTGAAATATATCTACACCCAAAAGGAACTCAACACGAGACAAAGAAGGTGGATAGAATTGATCGGGGATTATGATATGCATGGAAATTGTTTATCATGAAGAAAAAGTCAATGTAGTGGCGGATGCCTTGAGTAGGAAGGTGGTGCACGCTTTATGTACCACCATGTCGAGGATGAAGTTGAGAGAAGAAGTGGAACAAATGGAGATTCATGTGATAAAAAAAGGAAATGTGATGAGCAATTGGACCCTTGAACCGGAGTTGTATGATGAGATTAAAGGAAAGTAAATGCTAGATGACAAGATCAGATTACCCAGACCCTAAATTGGTGGTACTCGGCCGGGTAGCTGGTGTACTCGACCGAGTGCTACTGTTCAGGCCCAGAAATGCGGGATTTGGTTATGTGTTTTGGGTCAATGCTATATAAGACCATAATTAGTATTTTGCCTTTCCTTAAGAACCCTAAAAATCTCTCTAACCTCTCTAAACTCTCTCAAACTCTCTTTAAACATTTCCTATCATCTTTCAAGGGGGATTTAGCTTGGGATTTGAAGATTTAACATCATCCTTCGTCTTTTCCTTGCTTATTTCATATAGTGAGTGAAGATTTATTTATTCTTTTATCGATCTATACTATTATTTTCCTAACCCTAAAAATTGGGGAAATTGGGGCACTGGCCTGGGTAATGTTGATGTTGTAACGCTTTAGTCCATAGACATTTTATATTTGTCACATCTAATAAATTTAACCTATTTTGAAATTTTGAGAACGGTCCATGATTTATTAATATTATACATACGGAGTACATAAATACTAAGTTTATTTTCTTGAGATCTTAATAAAAGCAAATGAACAAGTGAATCCTCCAAAAAAGTAGGTGTGACAATGACATTGGGAGAATTAGAACCACTAGTTAGGGAGACGACACAAAAGGAATGAGGCCAAACAAGTTAAGGTGTTTATGATAAGGAAGTAAATAAATAGGTAAAAAAGAGAGTCGTGATTGAAGAACGTAGTCCCTAGCCATGCAAACGGTATAGACAATGATTGTCCCACCAAACGTAACAATCTCATTTTTATGACATTAAAGTAAAAACAATGTAGGCTTATTTGAGCCCTTCTACAAACTCCCAAACTTCAATTCACTTTCATTCAACTTTCACTACCTATAATCTTTCCATCTCTCTAGTTGTACAACGTAACCTCCAACTACTTCATTCCTTGCCACTACTTTTCCAATCTAAGGTCACCCTCTTCTTCATTTACCTCATATATTAATTCTTCTTCTTCTTCTTCTTCTTCTTCTTACTTGTTTCTAGTTAAGTTTTCTATTACGGAGTAGTGATTTCTTGTTTCTTTCTTCTGTTTCCGAGTTTTTCTTGCTTGTATAGTTTGTTTAATTTGTTTTATACGATGTAATAATTTAAAATGTCTCTGTAAACTTGTCTCCCTTTTTTAGTTGTGTATAATAATCAGTTGATGCGATTTAACAGCATGATTTTTTCATTTCATTAGGGTCACATGTAAATGTGTCGAGGTCGTTAGTATGTTTTGAATTCATGGGACCTTTTAGTTACTCTTATTTGGTTAATGTTATGTTATTGTTAATGGGTTAAGTTTTTTGTCATTTTGCAATGTTATTGTTAATGGGTTAACCTTATTTGCGTGGTTGTATTAATTGTTTTGTATTTAACCTTATTTGCGTGGTTGTATTAATAATTTAAATTCCACATGATTCTCATTTTTATCAAGCAATATCCTCCATTTTAGAAAAATTGGAATTTAATATTCTCTTCTTTAACAAAAAATTGGTAAACTAACATTATTATCATTCGGTTAAGAGGAAATAAGAGCAATATACTTGAAAAGGAATGTTAGGCTCTATTTGCAACGCATTTTAGCCAATTTATTGATTTTTTAGCTAATTTACAAAATTATGGTTAAATAAGCTACTTTCTCACCTAGTCTCGCAAAAATCGATCCTACATGAAACCATTTTGGATAATATTTTAAAACTTAATCCATTTTATTAATTAGTTTGTTAAAAGAACCTATTTTGGAAAAAATTCTAATTTATTTGGCTAACTTATTTTGACCTATATTTAGCAAGAAATTTTTGTGTTCCACTTTTACCCTTGACTAATACTCCTATTCGATACATCATTTTACAGAATATTAATTTTCATTTTAGTTAGAATTACTCAGTTAATTTATTGACATTTAATTTTTAGCCGACTTTTTAAACTAAATGTTTCAAACAGAGCCTTTATGATTTATTTAATCACTAGTATTATTTTTTCAAAATGAGTGTCTTATTATATCACTGGTAAAATTTGGAACCCCGTACCACTTGAGGTAACTTTAGTTCTTTTGACTTAATTCAAATGACCTCCTACTCTTACCTTTGTCATAAGTTTCTTTTCCCTGAGAATATTGTGTGAAATTTACTACTGTAATTTAGTAATTTAATTGCCTGGTGAGTGGTGACCAGTCATTTTTCATTATCATTTTTTTACAGTAGTAGGGGGGTGTAGGACATGCATATTTAAGGGCTATGGTAAACAATTTAAAGGTTTCAATCCCAAAACTTACTAGTAATGTTCTGATTTTCAGCAAGAAAGACTGAAGTAATATTATGACTACACCGGCGTTAAATCCTCGTCGTCGTTCGCTGGCTATGGAGAGGACCGACCAATGGTAAAATTCGATTTTATTGTGTTAGATCGGACCGTGACCATCTAGCTTGGTTATATTACATGTGCTCATTTGGCTTGTGTTAACATTGATAGGGTATTCTCTCAAGAAATTCCAACTGATATCATTATTGAAGTTGGAGTTGCAAGATTTTCTCTTCATAAGGTATCACATCACTCTGCGACATCGTATCATAGTCATAACTCATAACCATTGCTTTTGTAAATATTTTTAAAGGCCTAAGTTATAATATTGAATTGCAGTTCATGTTGGTGGCAAAGAGCAACTACATAAGACAGCTGATTTTGGAATCAAAAGAAACTGATTTAGCGAGAATTGATCTATCCGATATCCCAGGAGGAGCCGACATTTTTGAAAAGGCCGCCAAGTTCTGTTATGGTGTGAATTTCGAGATAACTGTTCATAATGTCGCAGCTCTTAGGTGTGCAGCCGAGTATTTACAGATGATAGACAAGTACTGCGAGAACAATCTTGCCTCAAGAACCGACGACTTCCTTCGTCAAGTAGCCTTGGCTAACCTTTCTGGGGCTATTATTGTTTTGAAGACATGTGAAGATCTCCTTCCCATGGCCCTAGACCTTGGTTTAGTCCAGAGAAGCATAGATGTCATTAGCATCAAGGTTGGCTAACTTCTTGTACCCTGTTTTATAGAATGCTACAGAAATCGGAGTTTAATCAACAATACTGTCACTTCTAAATATTATAATAATACTACTCCGTTCCATTAAGGTATAAAATCATCAACTGAGACTCTAGCACCAGCATAATCTTTTAGTTAAGATAATTTTTCCACATGTTATAAGAGGCTCAGTGGCTTCTAGGCCTAAGTTTAAGTCGAGTTCTCATTTTACGGAATGCCTCTTATTGCGATATATATTCAGGGAATTTGATTCTATTTACCATAGCATTTTCTGAGTATCTTATTTCTGTCTTTGAAAATTCAGGCATGCAGTGAGGCAAATATCCCTAGCCGCACACCACCAAACTGGTGGACGGACGAGCTGTCAATACTCGGTGTAGCCTCCATCCAGAAGGTTCTAGAAGCAATGCGATCACGTGGCGCAAAGACCCTCACTATTTCCAGTGCCATTATCACATATGCTGAGAGATCTCTCAGGGATTTGGTAAGAGATCACTCTGGAAATGGGATCAAATCATCGGACCCACTAAATTCCGAGATCAGGCAACAACAGCGAGATCTCCTGGAGTCGATCGTTGCCCTTTTACCCTCCGAAAAAGCAGCATTTCCTATAAATTTCCTTTGCTCCCTTCTAAGGTGTGCTATATTCCTTAAGGCATCTTCTAGCTGTAAAAATGAGCTAGAAAAGAGAGTATCAGCAATTTTGGAGCATGTCACTGTTGATGACCTTCTCGTGCTGTCGTTCACTTATGACGGAGAAAGCCTCTTTGATCTCGAGAGTGTTAGAAGAGTAGTCTCGGGATTCGTGACAAAGGAGAAGAGTGTGGACGTGTTTAACGGCGGTAGCTTCAAAGAAGGGTGCTCTGCTGCAATGCAAAGGGTTGCAAAGACTGTTGATTCTTATCTTGCAGAAATTGCTACTTATGCTGAACTCAGTATTTCTAAGTTCAATGGTATTGCCAACCTTGTTCCAAAGGGTGCTAGACGGACTGATGATGACCTGTATCGAGCAATTGACATATATTTGAAAGTGAGTACCCTATAACTTGAATTCTTGAGTTATATTTCTTATCCTTTTGAATTCGAATGCAGTGACATTAGCCCTTGTGGCTCCGCCTGTTTGAATCCAATTAAGATGGACGATTGTTTCATTCTATGCAGGCTCATCCAAACTTGGACGAGATAGAAAGGGAGAAGGTGTGTAGTTCAATGGACTCCCTAAAACTATCCTATGACGCACGTCTCCATGCCTCGCAGAACAAGCGACTTCCTGTTCAGATCGTTCTTCACGCCTTGTACTACGATCAGCTGAAGCTCAGGAGCGGTGTCAATGACGGAAATCCTCCTGATGCAGTCACAACAAGAGGCCAGTTGCAGGCTGATGTGTCGTTGGTAAAGGAGAACGAGGCTTTAAGGTCGGAACTTATGAAAATGAAGATGTATATCTCCGATATTCAGAAAACTCAAGGGACATCCTCTAGGCCTAGCTCTGCTAGTAACAATGGTATGCCGAAAAAGCCAACATTTTTCTCGTCAGTGTCGAAGAAACTAGGCAAATTTAACCCGTTTAAACACGGGTCTAAGGATACTTCTCATTTGGATGACGGAGTTGATCTGACAAAGCCGAGGAAGAGAAGGTTTTCAATCTCCTAAGGAGGGGTGGTGTAGTTACATATGTAGGAGTGGTTTGGAGTGATTGAATAAGTGTTGATGTGTGTATTCTTTTCCCCACTTGGTTAAAGATTTCTGTATTTGATAAAGTATATCTATATTGTATGTAGAGAGTGTTATACTGTCAATTGTGTTTATTTATGGAGAGTGATTCATAGACTAATCAAAATGTGAAAATGTGCTTTTCTTTTTTGTTAGCCGATCATCTCTGACTCCCTTCAACTTCATTTACATGGCGATATTGCTATTATTTTTTTCATTTTTCCTTTCACATTTCAATGCCGCTCATTTTCATTTTTCTATTCATTTCCATTTTATCCTCCACCTCCCAACAACTAACATGTTGTTACCCTTGCTGCCACCACCAACCCTCCCCGACCGCTTACCACCCCTCCCCCAGAGACCTCTTCCTTTGCGCAACTTCCGTCTCCCGCCAAGACTCGCCCTACCTCCCCCACCGACCTTTTACATGCGTAAACCTCTCTCCCACCCGGCGACGCCCCTCGCCACCACCTTGATTAGTTTAGGTTATAAGGTAGTTAAGGTTAAACTAGTTTGGTCGTCGAATGGGCTCGAAGGAGCTGTTCGATTGGAGTTTGGAACAATGGATGTCCACTGGTCACCCGACTTCTAAGTTCCAGCGTATGTATGTTTGAAATAAAAACTCAAGGCTAACCGATTGGGAAATGAGAACCCAAGCAAGCCCGTGGACACCTTATGCCACTAGAAATGATGCTTGCTACTTTGAAGAAGGGATACACTACGTTGAGGTGTTATAGAATGTAGGATCAAATTAGAATTTTGATAACAATTCCCGAATGATAACCAATGGACACGTATGTATGCACCCTAACATGTGAAGTTATGGAGTCAAGCTTATGTAGTTTAACTATGGCGGAATTCAGTTATGAAGATGATAATATTTGGGGAAAACAAAGTTGTTATAGTGAGAGAAAATGTAGAGAGAGAAAAGGTAAGTAATAGAATGATCTTATTAATTTAACAATTGTACACTGTTTGGTTATTTATATACAATGATATGTACTAAGAATATGAGTAACTAACTCATATTCTCACATCCCCTCCTCAAGGTGAGGATGTCAAGTCATGATCAAGAAGCAAATCTAGCTTGGAAGAAAGATAAGAATGTTGCTGTTGTCCCAAAGGTTTTGTCAAAACATCTGCCAATTGAAGTTGAGACTTGATGTGTTTTGTGACAATCAGGCCTTCTTGAACTCTTTCTCGCACATAATGACAGTCAATGTTTAAGTGTTTGGTTCGCTCATAAAACACTGGATTAGCAGCTATATGCATTGCAGATTTGTTATCACAGTAGAGAGCTATTGGGAGTGGAACATGAACCCTGAAGTCTTGTAGTAAACCCTGAAGTCTTGTAGTAAACCTTGCAACCAAACGATTTCACTAGCAGTGTAAGACATGGCACGGTATTCTGACTCGGCCGAGGACTTTGAAACAGTCTTCTGTTTCTTAGTCTTCCAAGATATGAGAGAAGATCCCAAGAAAACACACTGCCCTGTTACTGATCTGCAACTAAATTGGCAGGCTCCCCAATCAGCATCATATGAAGCTTGCATGGTAAAATCATTGTCTGATGGGTAAAACAATGCAGCATTCTTAATCCCGTGCAGGTATTTTAACACATGAACTGCAGCAGATAAATGTGGTTCCCTGGGCGCACTCAGAAACTGACTGAGATGTTGTACAGAGTAGGATAAATCTGGTCTAGTAAGACTCAAATATAGCAATTTTCCAACAATTTTCCTGTACATTTCAGGATTAGATAATAAAGAACCTTGTTCAGTTGATAATTTGAGACCTTTAGGAAGTGGAAAGGGAGCTGATGGACAATTGATCATTCCAGCATCTTGAAGTAGGTCATGAACATACTTTCTCTGATTGAGAAGTAAGCCTTATGCAGTTCTTGTGATTTCTAATCCCAAAAAATACCTAATATCACCAAGGTCTTTGATAGTAAAGGCAGTATGTAGCACACTCTTTAAATGTGTCATATATTGAGTATCATTCCCAGTTAGTAGCAGATCATCTACATAAACTAGGACAATTACCAAGGATTTGTTTACTTCTCTGATGAACAATGAATAATCATATTTAGATTGAGTAAAACCTTGGGATAATAACAGCTTGGTCAACTCAATGTTCCATTGTCTTGAGACTTGTTTTAGCCCATAAAGAGACATTTTCAACTTACAGACTTGTCCAGTGGTCCCTTTAGTATATCCTTCAGGTGGTTGCATGTACACTTCCTCCTCAAGAATCCATGGAGGAAGACATTGTTGATATCAAGTTGCTTAATTGGCCATCCTTTTCCTGCTGCAACAGATAGAAGAACTCTGACAGTGGTAAATTTAGCCATTGGTGAAAATGTGTGTTTGAAATCCTTTCCCTCCACCTGATTATACCCTTTGGCAACCAATCTGGCCTTATATCTCTCTACAGTCCCATCTTGCTTAAACTTGATCTTAAACACCCACTTAGACCCTATAGCCTTGAACCCAGATGGTAACTCAGTCAATTCACAAGTCCCTTGCTTCTAAGGCTTCCAATTCAAGTTGCATAGCTTTGACCCAATGTGGATCAGATTTTGCTTGTTTATAAGAACTGGGCTCATGAATGGACATTACATTATGCAAAGATGCAGTGATTTCAGTGGGGTAAGTCGTGAGATCAAAAACAGAAAAAGAAGATGATTTTGATGATGTACTCAAAAAAGGTGTATTTTTGTGTTTTTGTAAAGTGGGACAAACAAAATCCTGCAATGATCCAGGAATCTTTGAAACTCTTTGTGACTTCCTAGATATAGGAATAACAACATCAAAAGTATTAGAAACTTCTCCAGAATTAAAAGGTACATTGGTTGTGGAATGAGATGTCCCTTTACCACCATCAGTATCAGAAGTTTGCAATATGGAAGGAGCTGCCCCTGTACTACCACCAGAACTTTGTGATTGAATATAGTCAGAAATAACTGGTTCCCTAATATCCATAGATGGAAAAGCAGGAATCTGAGAATCAGTGGCAGTAGTGGCAGATGTAGTAGACATTCTATAGGGAAAAACACTCTCATGGA
Source organism: Silene coronaria (assembly GCA_028566215.1). Lineage (NCBI taxonomy): Eukaryota > Viridiplantae > Streptophyta > Magnoliopsida > Caryophyllales > Caryophyllaceae > Silene > Silene coronaria. The sequence continues at coordinate 2,263 of JAOWBH010159370.1, read as the reverse complement.
ATACAACATCCCTACTCACAATCACCTTGTGAGTCTCTAAGTCATAGAGTTTGTACCCTTTTTTACCATAAGGGTATCCTAAAAATAAGCACCTCCTAGCCTTAGCATCAAACTTATCTCTTTGTCTAGAAGGAATGAGAGCAAAGCATAAGCAACCTACTACTCTTAATTCTTCATAATTGGTCTGTTTTCCCATTAAAATCTCAGTAGGAGTTTTCCAGGCCAAAACAGCAGTGGGTAACTTATTGATTATATAGGTGGCTGCCAACAAACATTCTCCCCAGAACTTCTTAGGAAGATTAACATATAATCTCATTGCTCTAGCAGTTTCTAGTAAATGTCGATGTTTCCTCTCAACTCTACCATTTTTTTGAGGTACTCCAGGGATACTTCTTTGATGAAAAATTCCTTTCTTAGCAAACAACTGGGTACAGGTATCTTGAAATATTTCTGTCCCATTATCACTTCTAATTCTCTTGACAGAAGTACCAAATTGAGTATTAACATAGACTAAGAAATTCTCAATAGTAGAATATACTTGTTCCTTGGTTCTTAATAGAAAGGTCCAAGTAACCCTAGAGTGGCCATCAACTATTGTAAGAAAATAATGTGCTCCTGTCAAACTGGCAACCTTATATGGTCCCCACAAGTCTATGTGAATAAGATGAAAGATACTTGGTGCCCTAGAAGTATCTCTCTCAAAAGAGAATCTGTGTAATTTGGCTAAAATGCAAGTTTCACAGTTATAATTCTTCAAATCTTCTTTATTTAGCATAGAAATATGTTGCATATCAGAAATATGCTGCATCTTTACACTTGAAGTATGACCAAGACGAGCATGAAGTAACTCTATCTTGCTATGAACAACACATCTGTCCAATTCAGTACAAGTAAGACTACTACTAGGACAAGACATTTGTGTACTCACAATGTTACTATTATGCCTAGTTTCATTATTCTTATTGATGACTAAAGAAGCTTGCTTGAGTATAAAGACCTCTTTCCTTTTGACAGGTAGCCACCAGTTTGTCATCCTGGCCCTGTATAATACAATATTAAAGATAACTCTCATACCAGAGTGTAATAAGAGTTTCTCTATGGACAGTAAATTATACTTGAAGTCTGGAACATACAAGACATCACAAAGAATAATAGAAGAACTTATCTCTATATCACCAAAGTTCTTAACTAATTTTGTAGTACCATCAGGTAACCCAATGAGTATAGGCTGAGGAAGGTTTTTAAATGAAACAAACAATGATCTGTAAGCAGTCATGTGGTCAGTAGCACCAGAATCAAGAATCCAACTCACTTGATCAGAAGAATTTGTAACAGACACCACATTAGTAGCAAGAATTATACCTGCAAAGTTGACTGAAGCAGAAGTATAATCCATTGTACCACCTTGTCCTTTAGCTTGGAAAGTTTGCATAATCTGCTGATATACTGTTGACACTAATGCTGGATCAACCTGTTATGACCCCCTTAATGAACCTGAAGCATTGGTGAAGTCAAGAGGAGTCTCATCCCCATATGTCTCTGCATTAGCTGCAAATCTAGAGTTGTGATTGTTCCCTGGTACTCTTAAAGTAGAATTTTTGGAATTGAAGTTGGAGTTATTGGTATTGTTGTTATTGAAATTGTTCCTTTTCCTTGCCTGATAGCTAGCCTTTACCTCTGGATGCAACTCAAAGCACGTCTCAGGAGTGTGCCCTTTCTTCTGACAAGGACCACACCACCTGTCATCATTTTTGGGCTTCTTGTTGTTGGTACTACCATCACGCTTCCAAACATTCCAAGCAGCATTTTTCCCTCCATTCTTATTCTGATCAAATCGTGCAGCATTAAGTGCACTAGAATCTTCAACAGATTGTAATATATTGGAGATATTCTTCTGGCTCTCAACTTGCTGCAGAATCGAGTAAGCTTTGTTGATGTGTGGTAAGGGCTCTATATAAAGGATATTAGTCCTGAGATGTTCATAAGTACTGCTTAATCCCATCAAGAAAGTAATCAGCTTCTCTTTTGACGAAGCTTCCAATATCTTCTTCAGAATATTGCAGGTACACTTCTCCAAAATACCACATTGACACTCAGGAAATGGTTCAATCTCATCAATATCATCCTGTGGAAACAGGCACCGGCAGGGGGTGCCTCGAACTTTTGAACAAGCAACGTAAGAACATGCATTTGAAGGAGTCGCCACCAATTATTATGGTCAATTGGAAACCGTTCGAATACTCTATGTCATGTCAGGACACAA
>JAOWBH010159359.1:0-11432 GCA_028566215.1 Silene coronaria | reverse complement strand
GAGGCACGGCCGCGGAGTTCACTGAAAACGTTTGAAAACTGTTTAACCTAATTACTATATTTATAAAATAGATAAATAGTACGAATAAATATACAAGGGATTTCAGATCCCTCCAAATTTTTAAAAAATGTAATCACGAACGATAATCAAATGGGTGTATTGTTGCCTCGACAACGCTCGCTAGCCATTCGTCTAGTAATCTCCCAGCATATAACACTGGCCTGTCACCTATCAATCATAAAAATGAATGCCACAATCAGTGGGGAGTAACTCATGTGTCCTCCCAGCCATATTACAATATAATAATATAAGTATTATACATAACAGATAAGTTTATCAAATATACAACATAGGAATAAATCATGTGATAACGAAATGGAAACAACCACAATGTGTCTCACTTTACTATGACCAAAAACGACATCGTAGCAAAGAAAGCATGAGGAAAACCCATGACTAAAGTGACATACTGGACTAGTCCCAACGTACTAATGCTAATCAACCATAAAAAAAACAACCACGATCTCCCGGTAAGGCCATGATAATATACGTCCTTAGCTTAAGTCGATATCAAAACAGATACCCGACTCAGCGATTGCGATATATCCCGCAAACCCGAGACCCGAAGTCTGGTACATACAATCGTACCAGGGTTAAGTAACCTCGTACCCAGCGCTCAGCACATACAACCGTACCAAGGTCCAAATACGAGATGATCGTGACAAGACCCGAATGCCTGACACATACAACCGTACCAGGGTCGAGTAACTTCGTACCCAGCTGTTAGCACATGCAACTGTTCCAAGGTCCAAATATGAGATTATAAAACCAAATGTGTTGATTAGAACTAGAACGACACACACACACACACACAAATGCTTGGCACATACAACCGTACCAGGGTCAAGTAACCTCGTACCCAGCGCTCAGCACATACAACCGTACCAAGATCCAAATACGAGATTACAAAAATAAATGGGTTGATAATAACACGTATAAATATAAGAATACCACCATGAAATAGCAGTGCAACCCATTTTGCAACCTGTACTTGTTCCAACATAATTAAAGTACATATATAACCTATAGAGCTGACCGTCTCACCTGAAACAAAATAAATATATAGCAAGATAAGTCCATATAATAATATATGACTTCCATTATCCAAATTGACTAATAAATGTATCCAACACTATCCATATTTATCAGCATACACCGTCTCAAATATACCACACACTACCTAGCATCCCAAAATAATTTATATATATGTCAATATATACCGTCTCTACTATGAAAGACACTAATTAGTATCCCAAATGATACATGTAGGTCAGTCAGTATACACCGTCTCATCGTCTCCAAATATCATTATACACCTTCTCAACTATACAACTGACTAATTAGCCTCCAAAATTATCCATATATTAGTATATACCGTCTCAATTATCTCCAAATATCAGTATACACCGTCTCAACTATACAACTGACTAATTAGCCTCCAAATGATCCATATATATGAGTATACTCCGTCTCAAATATAGTACATACTAACCAACATTTAAAATAAACATATTTTACAAGTAATATCGAGTAACCCGTCATTGTTACCTTTTCCGAACGAACTAATCCTCTACGGCGTAAAAGTCTTATACCGGACCGTCCATCTCAGCACAACGGATTGACGGGAACAACAAGCGGAGCACCATGGAACAAAATTGTTGAAAACAGATGAAAAACGAAGGACCGGAAATCGATTTAACGAAAAAAAAATGAGAAAGGGAAACAACAGAAGGACGTAGAGAGAAGAAGAGAAGTTGGCGGTGGAAAGTAATAATTATGAGGGAGCAGCTTGCCTGCTAGCTATTTATTATATGTACGTTTCTTCATCGTTAAGAAACCTAGCTAGTTTATAAAACCGTCTCGAGTTAAATTAAACCGATTTAAGTAAAATTCTCAGAATGGAAGCGGAATCAATAATTAATAAATTTACTGAGTGAAAATAAAATAACTCAGCTAACGGAAATAATACGAAATTGGCTCGAATCGGAATTATATTAGCGATTTAACTGAATTAGCGGATTATATGAAAATATGTCATATAATTTATTTAATAATATATATTTTTTTTCCAGGATATTATTTATTCCTTTATTTGCTAGTCAGTCCGCAACTCGATTAGCCTCTCGATAAATATGATCAATATGCACTTCCCAGCCGTCTAAAGCAAGAGAATTTGTGGACTAAAGTCTAAAGTAGACATAAAAGTTGAGGTTCTCATATGATAAGCCGTTTGGATTAGCTAATGGGTCGACAATTTGTGGTTATCTACGCGGTTTGAAAATGATATCTATCATACATCTGTTGATGCTTATGCGATACATTTTCAACTTAATACAAGGTGTTAACGACTTAACTTAAATACTCGGTATTTAATTTTGATTACTCATTTTGTACAAGACACTTCAATCGACTTTATTCACTCCTTAGTTTATTGTGCACCTTGCTGATAATTTGAAGAGAAATTCAAAATTTATACACGCTATAATGTATATTATCCACAATCCCTCCGTCCAAACCGAAACTTAAACTCACCAGAGCCGTCACTACATTTACGCGCGCTCGTAAAAATTACCGTTAAAACAACTTTAATCAATCATCCTTGAAATTCATCAATTTTCCAGAAAAAACCCTAATTTCTTCCGCATACCTTCAAAAGTTCAAAGTTCAATCAACACATCACATAATTCCTTCAAAACAAACACATTAACAATGGTGTTGTTATTTTTCGCCTTACATCTACGAACTCTCTCTCCTCCATTGCTTTCTCACATCAAGCAAGTAATCGTCTTTTCTTTTTCAATTTAATTTAGTTCTTTAATCGTTGTTTTTATTAATTAATTTACTCCTTAATTATGCTTAATCTTTATTATTTTGATTTTTCTGTTAGTGTTTGCTGGAGCTTGCGAATTTATATGCATTATCTCCGCCTATGTCGAATTCGAAGCGTCGTCAAATTGATTCTGCAATTGATGATTTGATCGGATTATGCTACTTTCAGCCTTCCGCGAATTCTTCGTCTGATGAGGTACATTTTGATTTTTTTAGTATTATATTACTCGTATCGTTTAGCTTAATTAGTGTTGTTAAGATACTAATTTAGGTGTAAAAGTTCTGAATAAAGCTAGTTCAGTGGTGGATTAATGATTCGGTACTGTTCTGCGTATTGTTGCTGGTTTCGTGTCGGTTGTTAAATTTCTTATCATCGAGATGTTCAATTTGTAGCTATTTTTTGGTTGAAGTGATTTTTTTTTAACAAGTATGAAGTTTGATTCTATATTTTTAATGTGTACGATGAGTGAATTCGTCATGAAGCACGCTTGTCTAGAAAAGATTTTGTAATGTTAACTGATACTTTGTGTTTCTGGATTAATGTCTTCCCGTAAATGTGACAGAGTAATTGCTTAGTTAGCTTTCAGAATTTGTGATGCTTTAATCTAGAATCGGAGTGTATTAACACCTGGATTTTGTATTTTCTCCATGCTTGATCGCATGTTGCGGTGTGCTATTGATTAGTAAAGTATTTGAGATTTGCTTTTGGATTTATATTCGAATGACTAGGTTCACAAGTTCACATTATTCATTTTAGTTTGTGGAGTATTTCTTTTAGCTCCTTCACTGAACTTAAGTGACGTGTGAACTTCAATTGAAAATGTCTTTGAAATGCGTATTTTCTGTGTAAGTGTCACTGTCTTTTGTTCACCTAAACATTCTTTTCTGAAAAACGGCTTGATGCTTGTAGCAACGTGTTTGAAAAATGCAAGGATATTCTGAAATTTAACCTTCAAGCTTTATATAATGAGCTAAAAACTCTTGCTTCCTGTGATTTCTCTTTAGTTAAAGCCTGTAGTTGCTGTGTCGGGCTTCAATTCAACTAGTTTGAGGCTTTAACATATTTTTTAGGTACATAGTGTCTCAAAAATAGCAAATAACCTCATAACCTTCATTTCTAATATCTGGCAATGATTTCATAAACAGCTTAACATTGCATACTCTCCCAGGGGAAAAGGCTTCAATCTGCGAGATTTCCATTATGCTGTCAACCGCTTGCCATCTGACTCCTATTCCCCAGCCTTTGTCGAAGAGTCATGCCTGCTCTGTGGTCTCTCTTCCTTCCCTTGTATCCACTGACCACTGATAAGTTTATACAAGGATTCATTGATCTATTTGTGTATCAACTATCAATCCAATGATTTGCAGATTTAGACATTTCGTGCCTCCTGAGTCATGAGCTGCTTCACTCTACCGGTGGCAAAGATATCGATAGGAAAATTGTCCTGATAAGCTCATGTGTTCTGGCAAATATGGACTCAAACATCAGAAAGTGTCTCCTGGTACTCAATTATCCTGTTTGCTCTTTCCAAGATCTACCATTAGCCTGCTGCCCTGCTGGTATATGCTCATTAAGTATTCTTTACAGGATGCTGCTGATAGATGTGTGTCTGTGGAGTTTGTGTTCCTTGAGCAAAACTCAAATCAACTCAGCGACGTCTCTGAAAGTATAAACAAGTTCAAAGGACAAATTTGCGATCTTGAAAACTGCTCTTTTAATGCATATCTTCCGGGTTAGTTTGTTGTACTTTGCGTTTTATATGGTGAATTTAGTGTCATTTTCCCTCCCTCTAAATCTTTCCTATGTTGAAAATACTTTAATTTGCCTCGTGAGGGAAATGGAATCCCCGCCCATTCCCTCGATTCCCTCCTACTCAAAAATGCTAACTAAACAAAGGAAATTGTATCTCACATTCCTTTTCCTGAAAATCCGTCCCATCCATCCAAATTAATGAAAAAATGGGTGGAAATATTGCTCTTTTGTGAAATAACAAAAGCGAGAACTGACATCAAATTTCTCTCTGAACTAATTACTAATCTGACTTTTGTGCATGAGGAAGTTACTTTCTTGTGTAGCTTAGTTATGTTGTAAAGATGCGTTTAAAATGTTTAGTGATTTGATCTTTTTCTATATGATGTGGCTTATATCCTTCAAGACTAATTGCATGATTGCAGATGTACAGTTATTTAATGGCCTGGTCAAAAGATGGGTAGGAGAGTTGAAAACAGATGATATAGTGCAGTTGCAGGCTCATTTGGTCTTTCAGAGGAATATCGTCGGTTCCACCAATGAAATACTTTGCAAGTTGCATAATGCCACAAATTACATAATGGATGCATTCAGTCCATCTAAGGTATGCCACAATCTCTGGTACATTGAATTTGCACCTTCTTTTCTACATATATCTCTTATATTCCTCAGAACTGGAGCTATTTTCTTGTTAGTTTATCATAAGTTGGATGACAATTGATTTGCTCCTGAAGTGTTCAATTAGGACATTTCTGGGCGTCAAACTGCCATCTTAGCCTCTTAGGTCATAGGACGTTCAAGTTATTGATTTTATTGTTGTATCTATAGGTTACACCCATTGTCCTAGCATCTCTATCTACATGACATTATATCAAAAACGTTCATGTGCAGGTTAATACATGAAATATAAGTTTCATGTGTTATGATAGATGGTTATATTCTAGTACATTATCAAACCACTTGACGGTTGTGCTTTGTCAAAATAGACACTCTTTCAATAGTTTCAAATGCAACCTACTGTTGCTTTATGAACTTTTGACTTGCTGTTTTTTTTTATGCCACCTAGTACCTACTCCTTTAGTATTGTGCATCAAACACAAATTCGCTCAGTTTTAATTTCATTAACATTACAAATATAGAGCACAATGCAAATGCCACACACTTACTTCGATCACTCTATTACTATACTAATCCCGTTGAGATTTTATGGTGATTTCTATTTATAGTCTTCGAATTTGTAGCCATGTAAGTGTTATTGGGAGTTGGCATGGCATAGATGAACAATGTTCAAGGAGAATTTCTCATGTTATGATAAAAGCATCAACAATGAACCAGAACTTACTGATAGACACTCCATGAAGGTTGAGCATACATTACAGAATAAGGAATCTTGGAGAAGTTGGATAGATCAATGCCCTGTGTCTTCTGCTGTTTACTTGAACGTGACTGAGAGGACTAGTTTGGCTTCTCTGAGTGAAGGTAAGTTCAGTCAATCTAGCATTCTGAAAGCTAGTGCTTGTTTGTCATCAGTTACTGCTCGGATTTTTCTAAGCCTTGCGTAGTTGTCCCCACTTGCAATTCATAAAGGTGCTTTGTATTAGGCAATTTTTTGCAGTTTGTTTAACTTTTTACTGTATGTCAAAGACTCAAATGTAAGACTCTAAAACTACTATTCTGACCTCTGACATCCGACATCCACATGTTGGGTGCACGCCTGCACCAATGATTTTATAAATGCTACGAATCACAATCTGATTTAAATTTAAGATTTGTACTGTGAATTGTCCTTATGCTAACCCCCTCATACTGCCGTCGTACACTCGTACAGTTCTTTCTTAAACTATGCAACTAACAAAACTTTCACCGTCATAATTTTGAAATTCTTGACAGGCATAATTGTTGGTAAACCATTAATCATCATTGCTTCAGTTAGTATGGAAACAGACACAACGGACGAAAGCGACAAATGGCAGCTGAATAACACTAGTGTGTTTTCTTGCAACATCTTAATTTCAATTGTTACAAATTCTTATCATTTATCTTCATGCGAGTTGCTGCTGCTGTCAAAAAGAGCATATTGTTGCCCCCTATATTTTTCATATGTTCATCTTTTTCTAGTGAACATCTTGTTGACAACATTTATCTTTAACAAGAGATGCTATTACTTCACTAAAAGTGCTTGTTATTCACAGTTTTCCAGGGGCTTTGTCGTGGACTCTACGCGCTGAACCAAGGGTTGGTGTGCTGGACATCTTGCAACATAGAGACTATGAGAGAAACTACACTTCATTACTATTATGTTCTTCAACCATCGGATAATGGGCTGATGCTGCTTAGGGTAGAGAACCGCACTATGAATTGGTTTATTTGTTAGATATATTTTACGTCTTATACTCTTATGCACAAGTGTTCATCTCTTTTTTCACGGATTATTTTCAAATTGCAGAGACTTGCTGTAGCAGAAGAAATCTTACCATTTCCTGAGTTAAATGAAAGCGATTCTTCAGTTACTGAGGAGATTGATAACAAAATTCAACTATGTTTACAAGAGGTGTGTTTGAAGTACATTGTTATACTTGCTTGCTTGTTGCTGAATTTATGATCTTACTTTTGTTCCAAACACATAGGCTTCAAAAGTGTGCTACCAACCAAGATATAGAATATATACATGCTAGCTTCTCGCTAAAAATGATTTCGACTCCAGTGCTTCAAATTAGACATGGCTTACTTTGTAGGTGCTTTTTTTTTATGATGATGTTTTTCTGCACCTGGTAAACTTTCAAGTGATGAAAACTATTTGCACAATATACAGCACTAAGAAATGTTTGTGGGAACAAACTAGTACTGTTAACATGAGGTACCTGTAGCAACTAGCACTCCAGCAGCCCTAATAAGTTGTCAGCATAAACAATCACGTAGGACATGTGATAACTCTTCGAGCAACAACAATCACGAGTGAAATAAATAATTTGGATTATTTTGAAGCCAAAACACAAAGAAGAATCTCTATTTAAGAGAGATTTTTTATTTACAAAGAAGCAGAATCAACTCCAAAAATGAGTTGAAAACATGTAGCAACTCCGGCCTTGCCTTCTTGTTGGAAGTAGATGTGTTGCTGTATGATGAAAATAGTTTTCTAATCGCATGTATGGCCATCTGATTTCCAGATGGAACTAAGAGACTACAATCCAGTGCAACACATTGGAGGCTTTCATCATAAGATCAACCAACTTGTTCATGAAAGCTTACAATCTGGGTACTGTTATTATTATGATTGCCGTCAATTTATGTGCATTACTTTGTTGTCCTGTGATCATCCCTTTCAAGCTTTCAGACCCCTTTCTGTGATAAGATGGCATACTGACTTGACTCTGCAAGACATAACTTTTATGATATAAGTGTTTCCAGTCTCTCATGTCGCCCTCTGATACATGTATCCTACCTTACCCTAGTTGCAACAAATTTTACACTGGGCTGAAGTATGGTCTCTCTTAGATTCAGTTTGCATTTTGTCCTATTTGAACCCTGCTTGTGGGGATCCTCTTTAGGTGGTGTGATTGGTGGTGGTTGCTTCTTGGACTAGCATCTAGTTCTATGAGTAACATTATGTGAGCTCAGTACATTAGCATCTGAAGCTGTTTGATTGTTAAACTGAACTTCTAGGTATTTCTGGTCATTCAGCCCAACTAGGCGTTTAGGTTACCATATGCAGAAACAGTTCGACATGAATCATGAATGTGAAACAACCATATCAACCAAAAGCATGAGCTATGATTGAGGACTGGTCCCTGGTTTAATAGCTTAATATTGAAATTAGTTGTCCCTGGGACTATAGAGGTAACACCAAGAAAGTTGGACTGGTGAAAAAATTAAACTTCACTGTGAGAAGACCTACAAAAGCCTAGCCCTTGTTTCAAAATTGGCAAGGTTGCCTAATAGGAACTCCTACTAGAAGGGGAGAATATAAGGAACGGGGGGTGGGGCTGAGAGGATGCAAACACCAGGAAAGATAAGATACCAGTAAGCAAAAAGCTATTCTGCTCTGGGATTGGAATTTCTTTTGCTGTTCCCATACATGACTTCATGCCATTACGGCTATGCCATTTGTTTGTAGTTGTTGGACATTTATAATATACAGAATAAAATCAGCCTAGCTCTACGAAACGGATGAAATAACATAAATGAGATCTTTTGCTAGGACGAAGTTAGATGTTTAGATCTTTAGGGATGTTTTTGTCCCAGATTTGCTGGAGGCATGTAAGTACCAAAAATTTTCCAAACTTGAATTTTTTAGGACTCAATTGGTTTCTTTTTACCCACTGCGATTTCATCTTCTGTTACTGAAACAAACCTTCTATAATTGTTGAAGCCTACATGTTTTATGACTTTCATCTGAACTGGTTCCGTTGTGGAATCTTTCCCGTCTCTGATGATGTTCTGCAACTACATACTTATTATTTCACGTCTATGCCGACTGCAGTTGCTCTTGCCAAGCAATCGGTTATTCTATCACAAATGCTTAAGTTTGCTCTGCTGGTCCACTTCTATCCCAAGTCTTCACCCAATAGCCCAGTCATATACTAAAAGCATACGACTATATATGCGCAGTTTTATGATTGATATTTTCACCAGTAGTTGACCTGCTAACAATAGCTTCCTCTTTGCTATTTGCAGGTCTGTTAACTCAGATATTTCAATCACAGGCTCAGATATTACTTGCCAGGACTGCCCAGCAGCACAGTCCAGTTTGGCAGCGATTGTTCCTTCTCCAGTAACTCGGGCCCATGAAAATGACGCGGAAATTGTCGATCTTACGCAGGAATGGGAACAGTTGGTTGATGGGAGTACACCAAAGATGAATTCAAGGCCATGTAGGCCCAGCCCGGAGAAATTTTTATCTGAAGAATGGGAACAACTCGTTGTTGGAGGCAGTAGTAGGGCATTTATTCTGGTACCACCTGAGCCCAATATGGATAAACCAAGTACTTCTCCTACCGTAACTCACAAGACACTTGATACAAGAACTTCCAAAATACTAGAGAGGCTGGGAAACCCTAAACAGATGAAAGCTAAGGTAACAATAACATCACCTACTGCTGCAGAAAGTTCGGCAAGGAGCCGTCTAGATTCTGGAAATCAAGGTTTGACAACGACAAGCTGCTTACTGAAACCGACTTTTCAAAGACTGAAGAGAAAACAAAGGTGAGAATAGTTGACGGAAATGTGGATTAACCTTTTCGTTGAAGTACAGGTCAAATCATTGTCATTGCAAAGCTCTTGTGCATGTTGTTTCCGTGCTTTTCCATGTCGCTTCCTCTGTAATATCAGAATCATTGGTGACTGGTGAGCATTGTGTACTTTAGTGAACATTTTGGAATTTGCTCTTGGCTTTCGCTGTGTATGATCTGTTTTTAGCTTAGTTAGTTAATCCTTCATTCCTATGGGTCTGGGATCCCGTATGTTGCAATAGTCGATTACAGATTCGAAGCTTTAACCACCCAAAATTACAACACTGAATCTGAATCTGAATCTGAATCTGGCAGTTGTTTAAAAATACAGACAAGTACCATTTAGGCCTCTAGTACATTTGTTAAGTGCTAGCAATAATAGCCTTATTAGCCTCTGGAGACCATATATTATCGTATATATATGCTCAACCCCGGTCGAATCGTCAACCATTCTTAACCCTCAGATTGATTTATTGTGATTATTTCACAAATACTGTGAGATATGCTTTGTACTTGAGCAAATATGATTGATGGACAACACCAAAGATATGTTAACTGATTTCATGCTTATTTTCTCTTCTCTACCAAAAACCACCATGCAGGTTTGACTTATTTAAACTTCGTTGAAAAGGAATCAAATAGGTCCCGGCGTGATATGAATATATGAAGTTGAATCTTGATTGTCTTTGCATTGTTACATATGAGTAGCTCTGACTCTCCATATGAGAACATGGTGACTATATTTAGCTAGATTGTCTTTGCATTGTTACATATGTATGCGTTCGCTTTAGTTTGATGATGGACGACATGCAAATTTTGGATCTTGGTGAGAACTGGATTAATTGATTTGGGGGTTTTGGGATTTGGGGTTTGAAGGTCAAAATTGATTTGGGGAAATATATTGAATATGGTAAAATTAATGAAGGCAAGTAAGTGGGGTTTGGGGTAATATGGGTATTTGCGTAAATTTTTCATTAATAAGTCGGAAAATATGAAAAAATGAGTATCGGTTCAAATATACGGTGGTGATTGGGGAGTATACATTAAAGTCTGGGGGTTATTTGTAAAAACATAAATATATGGTGGTTATTTGTAAAAATACGCAAATACTGGTTTTGTAATTTATCCTAAATTTTATACAAAAACTCGAAATACAAATGGTGGTATAATCTATTAACTGACGAGTCTCATACCCACCTCCACCTTCGGTGTATGAAATTCATATCTACTAGTTTTAGACCCATCCAGAATTACATTTTTTATCTTAAATTTTAAACGATTCTTTATGTTGATTTTATGGAGTAATTATTATTTCTTATTTAGCAAAAATTTAAAAAGATACTCGGTCTTAATTTAATTATTTTTGTTAAGTAAGATTTCAACTTAGTATGCACATTAATAAGATTAGCTTTCCTATCTATATTACATAAAATTGTTCTCTTTCAAATAGAACCTACACAAAAAAGCTTAAATTCAAGGAACCAATCTTCTTATTTATTAAACGAACAACCACAGAGCTGACGTGTCAGCCTGTGGTTAAAAGTTCATTATTTTATTCTATCATT
>JAOWBH010159348.1:0-11433 GCA_028566215.1 Silene coronaria | reverse complement strand
GTTTAGAACTCGTGACCAAGAGATATGGTCACTCAAAGTTTGTTTGGTCCAAAAATATTTTGACATACAAAAACTTCTAGCCATGGGATCGAAATTTGACAATTTTATTTCAAATCGTAGTTATCGGAAAGATGATCGATTTGAAAAAAAAAAATCCTACTTTCTGAAATCGTAAACACGAGTTATGGCCTTTTAATTTTTCTGGATAAAAAAAATGGGTATTTCTAGCAAAATGTCAATGTTCAAGGGCACGCGTGCATTTTCCTAAAAAAAAAAAAAAAAAAAAAAAAAAACGCTTTCTACGTCTGTAGAGAAAGTTATATTCCGTATAAGACGGCCATCATTGATGAATAAAGTTAGTGGCGAAACTAGAATTTGACATTACGGGAGGTGAGAAACTACTATTAATTGTAGGCAAATAGTATAAGCGATAAGACCGTCTCATAGTAGAACTCGAAGGATATCCATTGGTTATAGAAGTAGTCTTCTCCACGTTAGTTTCAGCTGTTAATGCAGAAGCTCCGTCATGCCATGCACGTGAAATGGACTTCATGGCACGTGGTCGAACTTACAGATCGGAAAATATTATGTTTTTGAAAATAACTATAAATTTAATAAATAAGACGGATATTAAAAAGTAAAGAATATAAATACAAAAAAGAGCGGAATTTATGTGTTAATATATTAATTAGACTTGTCATATTCAAAACAATTCCGTTAAAAATACGAATTAATGAGTCGCTCCTTGACTACCGAGTATTTCATAAGAGGATCTTTCGAGGGGCTTACTATACCAAAGTTAGTTGGCGGTCTTTTCATTCTGACAAAAAAAAAAAAAAAAAAAAAAAAAAACTACACCAAAGTTAGTTGGGGTGAGGAATCTGAGGATCCATCCATCTCTTAACTAAGTGATCCGAGACTCGAGTCTCTGTTATTGTGAACGAAAAAAAACAAATAAGTCTTTCAATGACTCGTCTTCAGTTCCTAAAAGGAGATTGATCGATCTGTCGAAAATAGAAGATACACATGGTTAAGAGATAAACAAAAAACCGTGCATGATAAAACGAGATCAAATATACAAGGAATAACATTCTCGATAAACTTGCTTTTTTCCTTCTACATTACGAAAAGAAAATGCCATCGATTTTGTATTATCCCCAATCACATAAACTAAAAATTCAGATTTCGATTAAAAATAGCCTCTTTGATTTAAGACAAACAAAAAGAGAAAAATCGAGTCTACATTTTCAGTCATATTTTCGTGTTTCATCTTGTGTCCTGCTATCTTCACAATCCTTTTTTCTTGATTAAAGGTGATATGTCACGAAGAGAGTCAGCAGAACACAAAATGAGACACGGAAATGGGACTGAGAATCTGCACTCGGAAAATCTAGTCCATGAAATCTATGGGCAATGACTTCATCAGTCTTCTAAATGGTAGTAAACCGTTAGTAGCAAACAAAACCTGAAAATTATTTCTTAAATATTAAAACTTCATTGACTGTTCAACTGTAATGTCTGTAAAAAAACACTGCAATAGAAAAATGAATGCAAAACAGACAGACAGTACATCACACTACTTAACAAAATATGACCATAATGTCTTTGATCATCACATTAATATAATACCATGGTTTTTCATAAAACCATGTTCACCACCTTCTAATGACGGATTAAACTGATAACTCGGTGGAGGAGCTTAGTTATGTCGGAAGAGGACCTGACCCCTCGGATCGTTTGGTATTCAAGCTAAAAGTTGACTGTAATACCCATAAGTCCAAAACTGAAATTTCTAACACCAACATCACGGCAAGTAAAACATCGCTATGTAATTGCAGTAGAAAAAAATCCGATGTCATCAAAGTTTCACACCTTTTGCAATGTAAATATGTCAAATTTCCCAAAACTAACAGCAATGCATAACAAATAAAGAAAGTACACAAGTAGCCATTTCATTTACAGAAAAGCCTTTTTTCCAATGTAAATATGTCGAATTTCCCAAAACTAACGACGAAAGTACACAAGGAGCTATTTCATTTATAGAAAAGCCTCTTGGCTGATATCTTCCTTGAAGTCTACATTAAAAGAGACAACAATCCGAGACTAAGTAACCTACAACATAACACAAATGGAGGTCAAGCAAGAGAACAAGATATCTTGCAGAGTTATACTATTTCCCCAGCCATATATCGGCCATTTAACCCCAATGCTCAATCTTGGAAATGCCCTTCATTCAAAAGGTTTCTCTATCACGATAATTCAAACACGGTTTAACGCGCTCAACCCTACAGAATATCCAAACTTTGAATTTTACTACATTGAAGATCCCATGTCAAAAGACGCAGCTCCTTGGACGGGATCTTTAAAAACAATAGCATTACTAAATAAGACTTGTTCAGGGGTATTTCGGGATTGTTTGTCACAGATATTAGAGGATGCTTGCCTAAACAAGGAAGCGGTTGCTTGCCTTATTGCAGACCCTTTGTGGGAGTTTGTAGGGTGTATTGCTGATGAATTCAATTTACCGAGGCTTGGCTTACGAACTGGTGGCTTGTTGGCTGTTATTCTTTATGACTCTTTATCACTTCTTCGCGAGAAAGGCTACTTTCAAGGTATTATATTATTAATTAACAAACAAGCAAGCATATTTATACTATAGAATTTCATTCATGACACGAAAAAAAAAATGCTCATTTTCTTCAGTTACTCAATTTATGATTAGTTTCACCCCTCCCATTTTGACAATTATGGAGTACTTTATATATGAACACTAAGGGCTTGTTTGGATACCAAAGTTGGAGGGAAAGGGAGGGGAGGGGGAAAGAGGGAAGGGAAACGGAGGGAAGGGGAGGGGAAATGGTGGGTGAGAGTTTTCCCTCCAAATCTTTCCTTTGTTGGAGGGGAAACATTTTGCCTTGTAGGAGGGAAATGGATTGATCAATTTTCCCTCCCTTCCAAATCCCTCCATCCCTATTTTGCTATCCAAACAATGAAAATTGCCTCCCTCCAAATCCTTTCCCTCCCTTTCCTTCCAAATCCCCCTATCCAAACAAGGCCTAAAAGACGTTCTCACAATGCATTAACATTTCACATCATCTCCGATAGTTGTTTATGGTTCTCCTTTTGTGGTGCTCTACCAGAACCTGATCAAGAAGCAACAGTGGCAGAGGTTCCACCCCTGAAAGTGAAAGACCTACCATCAGAAGAATATCATGAGCGGATAGCTATAATGGCAAAAGAAACCAGAAGCTACCGTCAGGGAATTATCTGCAACACATTCAAGGAACTTGAAGGATCTATACTAGACAGAGTTCGTACAAATCTTCGTTCTATTCCAATCTTTCCAATAGGTCCACTACACAAATACGCTCCAACTACTTTGGCTAGTATCATTACACCAGACCAGACTTCTATCACTTGGCTTAATACACAAGCACCCAATTCTGTACTTTATGTGAGTTTCGGAACTCTTGCAGCAATAAGCAAGGAACAGTTTTTGGAGGTGGCATGGGGAATAGCCAATAGCGAGCAACCATTCTTGTGGGCAGTTCGGCCTAGGCTGATAGATGGGTTTGGCACAGATGATGCTTTATTTTCAGACGATTTCCTAAAGACTGTTAATAAAAGGAGTCATATCGTTGTGTGGGCCCCTCAAAAAGAGGTATTAGCCCATCCGGCTGTAGGGGGATTTTGGACTCACTGTGGGTGGAATTCAACCATTGAAAGTATTTGTGAAGGGGTGCCCATGATTTGCCTTCCATTCTTTGGCGATCAAAAGATGAATGCTAGACACTTAAGTGATGTTTTAAAGATTGCATTGCAGCTGGAGAAAGGACTAAACAGGGAAGATATAGAAAAGACGATAAGACGGCTGATGGTTGAAAAGGAAGGTGACACTATGAGAAAAAGAGCAGCAACTTTGAAATTGAAAGCAGAACAATGTATCAAGGAAGGAGGGTCTTCGGACGAATCATTGGATCGACTTACTAGTCACATTTTATCATTTTGTGGAATTGAGAAGATGGTAGTCCAAAATCAGCTCAAGCAGTGATACAAATGACAGAATCACTTAAACAAGGGGATCTTAGTTCTAGCCAAATCGTAGATACGAGTACTATACGCCGTAATACACTACCCTTTAGTGTGTTGCCATATTTACAATGTTAGGGACAGCTCTAAGATGTATAAGCAAAAAAAAATGAATAAAATAAATTCCTTTCCTTCTGTACATTGGTCCTTCCAACACTAAAAAACTTTCTCCATATTTGACATTTAATAGCTATTTCTATGTCTCATCAAGGGTGCTAGTGAAAGACATTTTTATAGACACCAACTACTACAGGCAGATAAACACCAAATCACATGTGGCTTACATGAATTTATTCCCTCCTCATCAAAACATCCACAAAAGGTAAAAGCGGGATTAACTAATGCCTGAGGGTACTTCGACACTTCACTTTGGTTTATTGCTTGTTTGTTGCAGTCTAACATTCAACACTACATGACACTTCTAAACATCAATATAGGAAGGAGAGCGACGAGGGGATGTGCGTAGTGTGGTCATTTACCATGAAAGTAGTCCTAAGTCTCCTAAGAGACGGTCTTACACTACATCAACACGAAACAACTTCACAGCTGATGAAAACAGGCCACTAAAAGCTGAAAATGGTCACTGTTGATATGGAATGTTTCATTAAATAAAAAGGATCATAAGAAACATAATGGTCAATGGTTACTAGCTTAAAGGCCCATAGTGTTCTTGCTACAAACATACATGGGCTCACTTCAGTCCAAGTAAACTGGTTCTACAGTAAAGGCAACTGAAAAGTTTTAAGGGGAAATTGGAAGGTTCAGAAATAACTCAAATAAGAGGCCCACAAGTCCACATATCCTTATTTTCCTACTGAGAAAAAAAAAAAATTGCTAATTACTCTCACATGATCAAAATATATATTATTATTTATTTATTAAAATAATTAGGAAAACCTAGAAGATTTCCACATCTCTATTAAGAAAATAGATTTTGACTACAACTAGGTTTTTGAAGACAGATTCATAATTCTTCAAGCTAGGATTCACTATAAATAGCCTCCTACCCCAACCCTTCATTCATTCATACCTTATTTCCTTCCTTTCTTCCTTCATTCATTCACTCCTTAGAAGAAATTCTACCATGGCTCGCACCAAACAAACCGCCCGCAAATCAACCTTACTGAAGGCCCCTAAGAAGCTGGCCTACAAGGTAACACGTAAGTCGGTCCCCAGCACCGGTGGAGTGAAGAAGCCCCATCGATACAGACCAGGTACCGTTGCACTCCGTGAAATTCGAAAGTATCAAAAGAGTACTGAGCTGTTAATCAGGAAACTCCCCTTCCAGAGGCTTGTTCGTGAAGTTGCCCAAAACTTCAAGTCTGATCTTCGCTTCCAAACCCATGCCGTCTTGGCCCTTCAAGAAGCTGCTGAGGCTTTCCTTGTTGGTTTGTTTGAAGACACCAACCTTTGTGCCATTCATGCTAAGCGCGTCACAATTATGCCAAAGGATATACAGCTGGCAAGGAGGATCAGGTGTGAACGTGCTTAAGCATGAATCAGTCGAGGTTCAGTTTGTTATATGATATATATTATCTAAACTATATAAATAAGTCATTGAAGGCATATTAGGTTAACTGTTGAGTCTGAGAGGCAGACATCAAACAGGTTTAAGCTTCTAAACTATTATGGCCTGTAGGAGTTTATTAATTTGTTTTATGACTTTTATCTATTTGAGCAATGAATAAAATTGGTATTTGGAGTACAAATAGCATAAAAGGTACCCTCATCAAACATCATTACAGCTGATTTTTTATCTCATCGCAACTTTCAGTTTGTTTATGTACTTTTTTAAACAAGTATTATCATAAAGTTTTCAGGATAGTATCGTAGGAACAAATCATAATAGAGAATGAATGGTTGATTCAGTATTCTTTTAGGTATCGAATCATCCAAAATCAAGACAGGTAGCAACACAAAAGGCGAGTTTGCAAATAGATTCCACGATCCTGAACCCTACTCCCAAGGTTAAAAAAACGACTATGAGGGAAAAGCAGCCATAAACGATTATGAGAAAAAAGTGACCACACTTCAATACATCAAGCGTGCACAAAATAGCCACAGCAAGTCGGCAACACCACGACACATCCAACAATTCAACATACCAATTTAGAAAAGTTCAAACAATAGCTTGAGGATACCAATATTTACCTTGATAAACGTATTATGCTTGTTGCTAAGGCAACATAGCTCCTCGAGAGTAGATAATATCAAGATTTGTCGGCACCACTGTATCCTCCCAACTGAGCAAGACAAACGGCGATCTTAGAGCCAATAATGGCATTATTCTTCACAAGGGCAATGTCTATAAGTAGGTGAAGGGAAGTACACAGACTGAGAATTACACTAGTTAGAGACTCGAATACAAAGCTGAACAATAGTACACGAATTGACAGATTAAGTTCTGAAAAAGTTGCATTTTTTATTGAAAAGTACTATTTGGAGTACTTTATTAAAGCAGTAGTAAAAGCATTTCAAAAATTTGATCAGATTTTTAGAAAGAAAAGATCAACTGAAGTCGGAAGAGCAGTTGAAATCGATTCACATCATACAAGTGTAGTGCACTGAAACTTAAGAACACTTTAATGCAAGTATCAGTCATCCTACCTGATAAACTGGTAAAGTAATTCAATACTATTCGAGACTTCCGAAGACAACATCGATATTGTGATTATAACTCCCCTTACACTAAAAATAGGGACCCTTGAGATTATAAACATGAAAAAAAAATGGACAAGAAAGAATAGGGACAAGAAATAAGGTTGCAACTTTGTAAAGTGTCATAGGATACTAGAAGCTAATGAAGCTCCTCCAGTTAATTCATTCACTCTCGAAAGTAAGAAAGGGGTTTCAGCACTGCCTGTTATATTCTTCTCTCTGCAAGACACAAAAATACAACAATAAGCATGGTGGCTGCAAGCTTTATTAATAATTAGCAATATTTTCATATTGACAAAATGGATACTGTAATTACCTTGCTTCCTTTAAAGCTTGCTGGATTGCGGACTCGACGAAAGTTCCAGAGGCAGAGTGTTCTTTAGGGATGGGAATTGCAATGAGTATGCCAGTTCCAAGCTTAAGCTTCATGTTGGCTTCTGTAAATATATAACAAACACGGATTTTAGTACCAAAGTTTTAATGATCCAGTATACGTATGTTAAGGAAGAATTACCTAAGAATTGCCGAAATAATGGGTTGTTCATTGACACGGATACATGAATAGGAATTACCTAGGAATTCAAATTCCCCTAAAATAGAGGAAGTTGTTTACCTAGACCCTACGTAAGCGCGTATTCTTGTAGGAATTTCAATTCTTATGTTCAACTTCAACCAAACAACTTTTTTAATTCATAGTCAATAGAAAATTACTTTGCATATGAAAAACCACTTCCTAGGCATTGAACATTGTTATAGTAAACCAAATGAAATATAATTTGCCAAGCACCTATTAACCGAGCAGCATCTTGTGGGGAATCAAGGCGACAAGGAACCTGCAGATCAACAGAACAATCAAAGGAGAATTATCCATATTTCACAGAAGGAAAGAGCCAAAATGAAATTATCTGCTCTAGTCCTCTTCCCCTTCTTCCTACCTCCCGGATTATCCATATTTCACACATGTGGTAGGCGCAGACAATGGTACTTGGTCATTTTACTTTATACCATCATATTCCAAAGCCAGGAAGGAAATGGAAACAGTTGGAAATTCACAAATGTAGTTATATATTGATGCTCAGTCTTCCCTAGGATAAACCAAAAGAAGATCCTTCATGTTGCTAGCAGATCTTTGATATAAGGACATTGGAGAGTACCTTGCAACCGCTTGTTTCAGTAAAGAAGGCAGGAAACTCACTGGTCCTGTATCCAGCAACACACACTCCCTGAGTCTCCTGTAGTAAACAGTAAAAGGATACAGATTAAATGTGGAGACTGATATTAATGAAATAATATGCAAAATATTTCACGCATTCAATACCAGATACTCAAGTGTTCTAGGTATGTCAAGTATTGATTTAGCACCAGCGGATACGACTGCAACAGGAGTCTTCCCTAGCTCGGTTAGATCAGAAGACACATCCATAGCTGCAACAAAAATGCCAAGCAAACAAATTATAAAATACAGGGGATATTATTTACTACTAACAGACCAATGCATTCTTTGCTCATAGACGCAGGAGTTTTATGATGAAACCCAACAATATCACTCCTCACTATCAACAAGTCATCCATGTAGCACCATTAAAACAGCTATTTGATTATTCTGTTCATAAGCCTGATGTCATCCATATAGATGCATATGAAGGAAAGCATATGTGAATAGAAGACCTCATCATCTCGCTATAGTAAGCCTACAAGTCTATTTTTGAGAAATTGTAAACGTGGTTACCATTATATGCAAAAAAAGGAGCCTCTTCGCACTACTTGATATTGTATAACGATGACAACCGAGGGTATTAGAATATGAACTGTTGAAGACAACTTGACACCGAAATACTTCTCAGAAAAGGAACGGATGGTCGGATACATCACATTATTAGAAAAAAGTAAATTACTTTGTTCACCATGCCTGTGTACTCCTCCGATTCCTCCAGTCACGAAGACTGAAATGCCAACCTGAATGTCACTGATAAGCGTTAACCAATAGGTTAAAAATGTAACCAATAGGTTAAAGATGAGACTAGGCATAGACATCCATAACAACTATGAGTTGTGGACTTCTTCAAGGCCATACCATTGAAGCAAAAAACATTGTCGCTGAAACAGTTGTAGCACCATTGGCTCCTGCAGCAACCTGAAGAAATGTGAGAGATAAAAATTGCCTTTGAAAAAATTACAAAACTAGAACCACATAATGAATACAGCCTCTTTTTAAGATATGCTTCTCAAACTGTCCAAGAATTGGGAACTGTCCATGCATTAGTAAGTCTCTTCAGAAACAATTGTAGTCGCATGTTTCATGCAGCTTCTCAAAAAGTGATTAATTTATAAAAAAATTAAGGCTATTCTGATTTCTGAACACCCTTAATCCCAGAATGATGAAGGCATATGTCAGGCGAATATATATGATAAAGAGGAGAAAGTTTGAAAGAATACAATCTAAATGAAACTATCAGTAAAAAAACCAACAGGAAGTCGGATGTTTGCAGCCTCGTTTTTTTTTCCTGAATTCTGTGTAGAAAACACAGAGAAGTTGTTTCCGAATAACCCATATTTCCAATAATGAATATTGCATTAATTGCATTACCCAGCTCCTACTTTGCAAAATAAGAATCGCAGATGAAACAGACAGTCCATTATACATTTTTTTAGATTCTAACAGCAATAGGTCTTACCCTCTACATGTGTAGCATCTCCATTCTAAAAATGAATGACCTTCTTACTGTATAGAAATCTAATACGTGTTTGTTGGATCTGACAGTATCCAGCATCCACCAAACTCAACTCTAGCATTGAGAATTCATGGACAACTCAAAATATTCAAGTTCACAACCATGTTGGACATAAATTTAAATGTGTCACCTACATATTACCCTGATGGTTATGATTTAGAAAAGCTGTCAACAATCAAACACTTGATCTCGTGGGTAGGTGGTTCTCCATTCCTTACTGCTTGGGCCTAACAACTCACGACAAGCAGATAAACTATTTCCACGTTTCCAGCATATCCACACGAAGATATTTTGTAAAGTGGAAGTAGTAATATGCTTTCATGGGTCATTGGTTGCCGGATGGCTAACTTAGGGTTCCTTTGTGTTCAGACTATCATGTAATTACCTATACCCTTAGGGTTCCTTTGTATGCGCCGAAGGCATTGGAAGTGTCACTCGGCTCGCAGCTCGCAGCTCGAGCTATTGTTTAGATTATTCCTAATTATTCAAAATCCAAAGAATAAAAATGCCCATATTACTATATCTAGTGCAGGTGAAAATAGCAACTCAATATAAAAAATACTCCAGTAAAAAAGCGATTTGTAGTATTAAAATAATAAATAGTTGCACGTGACCTTTTTGAGCCGAGTCTCGCCTTGCTCGGCTTGACTTGCAAGCGGCCCGAGTCGAGCTCACACGCGACGAGTTTAACCGAGCCAATCTCGAGTTGCCCGCGAGTTGTCTTGTTTCATTATCAGCCCTACGCCCTAAGCCCCACCCTCTTCTTTGTTTCCCCGGTCTTCCCCTTTTTATTTTCTTACCTCGTTGTTTCTTCTTCCCTTACATTGCCCCACCACATTCCTCAACTACTTGACCTCCTCAACCCTTCCCTTTTTTACCTCCCCCAATCTACCTTCCACACACACCTCACAAACTTGTTTATGCGAGAATGGTCAATTGATGGGTAAAGTAGTTGTCAAAGATAGGGTGGGTCGAGTGGTGAGGAATGGCAGTGGGAATGTGGGAATGAATCGTCGAGGCTGGTAATATGCCAAAGTTTTAAAGTGTTGGTGTTGCATGGTATTAAATGAAGGCCCTGTATCAAAACAGGACCCTTTTATATTGATTTTGAAGATTACCGTGACCACATTTTAAGGCAATATAGCAGCAACAGACCCTACAACAAACATTTAGACTTGTACCGTGATCCAAAATTGAGATTTAATACTACGGTTAGCAATGAGTCTGGTGAAGCCAAGCAGTAAAGGAAGGTGGAGAGTGGTGTAGTATCGTGGTGTTAAGTAGTGGAGGTCAGTGGTAGGTTTCAGTGGTGGTGTTGAGCTGTGGTGGAGAAAGAGAGAGTTAAGTGTGTGTGTGTGTGTGTGTGTGTGTGTAGTGTGGTCACTGCAGTGAAGGGAAAGAGAGTGGCGAGAGGGTGTGCGTAGTGTAGTCGTTGACCATGAAAGTAGTCGTAAGTCTCTTAAGATACGGTCTTACACTAGTACACTACCTCAACATGAAACCAATTCACAGCTGATGTAAACTGGTCACTAAAAACTGAAAATGGTCACTGTTGATATAAAATGGTTCACTAAATAAAAAGGATCACAAGAAACAATAATGGTCAATGGTTACTAGCTTAAAGGCCCATAGTGTTCTTGCTACAAAAATATATGGGCTCACATCACTGTCCAAGTAAACTGGTTGTATAGTAAAGGCAACTGATAAGTTTTAAGGGATCATACCAAAAGGAGTAAATGGAAGGTTCAGAAATAAGAGGCCCACAAGTCCACATATCCCTATTTTCTTACTGAAGGAAAAAAAAAGATATTTTGCTAATTACTCTCACATGATCAAAATTTATATTATTTTAATATAAATAGGAACATCTAGAAGATTTCCGAATCTCTATTTACTCAGGCTACAACTAGGTTTTTGTAGACAGATTCATAATTCTTCAAGGTAGGTTTCAGTG
>JAOWBH010159337.1:0-11433 GCA_028566215.1 Silene coronaria | reverse complement strand
ACTTCTTTAACTGGTCTAGATTAGTCGGGTTTGAGAATTCATTCCCATCTAAGTCGGTGATTCTAACTGCCCCTTCTGATAGGATAGTCTTAACGTACAAGGTAGGGTCCGGCCCAGTTAAGTTTAAATTTTCCCCTAGGGTCGACTGGTAGAAGAGCGCGGTCGGATTCGAGCACCAAATCCCCTTCCTTTATGTTCCTTGGTTTAACTTTCTTGTTGAAATCCCTCCTGATCCTTACTTGATGCTTCTAAACAGTATGCAAGGCACGTAATCGTCGTTCATCCAAAAGGATGAGCTCTTCTTATCTTTATTTATGTCATTCTGGCTCTGGAATCTGACTTTCAAGTAGAATGCGTAGAGATGGGATCTCTAGCTCTACTAGTTGCATTGCTTCCATTCCTTAAGTGAGATAGAAAGGAGTAGCCCTAGTGGGCATCCTTACCGAAATTTGATACCCCCATAATACGAATGATATCTTATTTGGCCAGTCGCGGTAATTATCTATCATCTTTTTCAGGATCGTCACGACATTCTTATTTGCTGCCTCAACGGCGCCATTTGTCTGTGGTCTGTATGGAGAAGAATGATGGTGTTTGACTTTGTACTTAGCTATCAATTGTTCTGTCTCTACTTGGAAGTGTGACCCATTGTCACTGATGATCTCATGTGGACATCTATAACGACATACAAGGTTAACTTGTATGAACTTAGCCACCTATTTAGATGTTAATGTGTTATAGGAAGCTGCCTCAACCCACTTAGTGAAGTAAAAAATCGCAGCCAAAATATAACAGTGGCCTCCCGTTCCAGGTTGGGTGATTTTCCCTATGATGTCTATTCCTCATGTAGAGAACGGCCAAGGAGATGTCATTGTATAGAGAAAATATGGAGGAACGTGTTGCACATTCTCGAAGATCTGACAATTATGGCAGTGGTGCACGTATTTAGCACAATATGCTTCCATAGTCATCCAGTAGTATCCCAGACGCATTATTTTTTGGCCATCATGGTCCAACTCATGTGTGGACCGCATTCTCCGTCATGAACTTCCTCCATAACCTTCTTTGCTTTCGAATGATCGAGGCAAAGCAGAATGACACATTAAGGTGTTGTTTTGTACAATTCTCCCTGATTTAAGACATACTGTGCAGCTAGATGCCATATATCTCGTTGCCCTCTCTTATCCATGTCTGGTGGGTATTCACCGATGAGCTTGTAATTCAAGATGGCTTGGTACCAAGGCTCCTCTTGATTTTCCTCGTCTCGGGTTAAGAAGTGCACATAAGCTGGTTCTGAATGCCTTTTGATGCAAAGCAGCATTGTCAGTCATGTTAATCAGTGATGTGAGTTTCGCAAGAGTGTCTGCAAACTGATTTTCTTTCCTAGGCAGATGCAAATAAGTGACTTGGTCATAAAACTGAGCCACTTGGTCTATCCTTGCTTGGTAAGGTGCGAGACTTTCGCTTTGAATCTTCTATGAATTGCTGATCTGATTGATTATTAGAGATGGATCACCATATACTCGTAGTCTCTTTATACCTAAACTCACTGCTGTTTGTAAACCGATGAGGCAAGCCTCATACTCTGCAGCATTATTGGTCACCTCGAAGTCGAGTTTGACTGAGATTGGTGTATGCTCACCTTCAGGAGAAATGAGCAACACTCTTATGTCGTACCCTCTCAAGTTAGAAGACCCATCAAAGTAGAGATCCCAAGACTCAGTATCGGTGTACAAAATGTCTTCATCTGGAAATGACCATGTATCGTATTTTCTGCAAAGAATTCGGGTACTGCCCGCCCTTTGATGACTTTTAGAGGAACGAATATAAGGTTGAATTTCGAAAGCATCAGTCTCCATCGCGCTAAGAGACCATTGAGCAATGGCTTCTCGAATATGTACTTGATCGGATCCATTTTTAAATACACGTTAACTGAAAAACTGAGCATGTAATGGCGCAGTTTCTTAGTTGCCCACACAAGAGCGAGGCAAGTTTTCTCGAGAGGTGTGTATTTAACCTCGTACTCCAAGAACTTCATACAAGGTAGTAGATAGCTCTCTCTTCTTTCTCAGTCGTTTTGGCAAGCATGGCTCCCATGGCCGTGTGTAACCGTGAGGTACAAAGACAGAGGTTGGTCTTTCTAAGGTGGCATTAGGACTGGTGGCTTAGCCAGAATATCTTTTATCCTGTAAAATGCTTTTTGGAAATCGTCATCCCACATCATGTTGGTTGCTTTTTTCAATTTCTTAAATATTGGTTCACAAATCATGGTGAGATTTGAGATAAACTGACTGATGTACTGCACTTTGCCTAGGAAACCCCTTACGTCCCTTTCTATCTGAAGTTGGGGCATCTCGATTAGAGCTTTGATCTTGGATGGATCGATCTCTATCCCTCGTTGGCTGACTACATAGCCCAACAATTTGCCTGATGTGACTTCGAATGCGCACTTAGCAGGATTGAGTCTCATGTTGTACTTGCGGAGTCTAAGGAAGAATCACCGCAGATTGGCAATATGCCCTTCGCGATCTTCAAAGAAAGAATCGTCGGTCGTGCAAAACGTGACTAGTATTCGAAAGGATTCGAGCTAACGTGGTCGAGTAGATCAAGCATGTTGATATCGTAGCAAGAGCATGTGGTCTAGAATGCAAAGAGAGAAGAGAAGGGCGGACTCTCGCGTGAAGAATACGAGCTATGAAGGCCTTTATTTATACTAATCACGAGAAAGGGTTTTGGAAAGACGGAAAAAGCTGGAAACAGGCCCAGGAGAAGGCGCAGCAGCCACTGTGGCTCTTCCAAGTGGCGCAGCCACTGCTATGTCATCTCTCTAGTGGTTTCTTGCTCAGCATGCAAGATATTGACGGTTTGACTTTGGAATTAGGAAGATAACGGCTTCCTTATTCTGCAAGGTGAGATATTTTTCCGAGATATTATATTAAAATAATATTTGGCGAAAAAACTCTAGAACATTCCGAGACGGGTTGAGACGATATTAGAAAATGATAACGATTTTTGACCCAGACTCCAAATGGACTCTAATTACTGTCAAAACGACTGTATCATCAGATCAAGGGGTGGACATTAGTATTTGAACTACCACTTAACGACGGTTTTACTAAATGTCATAAAATCGTACCGTACACTAAACACGCGGCCGAATCATCACTGGGTGTTTGGCGGGAGGTGCAGAACGAGGTGTCTACAAATGATGGTATTGTTGTTGAGGTTGTTTGTGAAACCATTGTCAGAAGATGGTCTTCACCCCCATGTATCGATCTTTGTGGCTCCCGTCACAAAGGGGATGTGCACATTAATGATATGGTTTCGCTCATTACGATGAGCAAGAATATTGGTGGTTATGTTGCGGTCTCCCACTGGCAGGGATGGATTACTTGTTGCGAAGGGTAATCCGGCAGGGCTACTCACTGCGGTGAGTAGTCGTACCTAAGTTGCGCTTCATACACTGGTTCTTGGAGTTTGGAGATGATTCATGTTGGTTTTGTTATGTTATGATTCTATTATAATGGCTTATTGTGTTGGATAGTATATTGACCTTGTGGCGTTGTTAATGTTGTCTCTTTTTGTTATGTTCTGCCGGGATCAATTTTATATTGCCGGCAAATGGTGAGCAGTGAATTTAGCAGGTGAGCACGATTGATCTTAGCCGCGGGCATGGATGGGGATTCACCTAATGATTTACTTATTTTAGCTTCCGTTGAGTTTAAACATTTGTTATTCTTTAGAGACGAGCTGTAACTCTTTTGGGATTTATTGTTTTGTAATAGTTTAACATTGCATTTCTCTAATAAATATTTTTTTATGGTTCTTTTTATATGTACTACCTCAGGTAACCGAGATGGTAACTCTCTTATTTAATAGGGAAGGTCTTGCTGAAGGCTCCTTGGTAAATGAGGGTGTTACAAAGTGATTTCAGAGCGACGATTTTGGAACCTAAAACCAATGAACCAAATGAATGCAGGGTGTTTAATAAAATGAACCTGAGTAGAGGTTGTTAGGAGCTACCACAAAGATTTGGGAGACGTACCGAAATCGCACTTTGACCCTTACAATCTCGAGCCGGCCACTACTAGGTAGATGTAGGAGGGATGCGAATTATGTGTGTTATGTTGTGTTGTTGATATGATATATTAAGCTTTGAGATTAATGGATATATGTGTGGTTATGTGAAATTGGCAACTTATTCTTGTGATGGAAGATATAGTTGATGTGGTATATGATTATTGCGTGAATAATGTTAGCATTCGTAGTTACTTATGAATACATATATATGTAGAAACATGTTGTTAAGAGTTGTACATGTTAAAGAATTGAATTGGTGGAAGGGAAGAGTCATATTTTGCATGGCTCGACCGAGTGGGCGTAGGGGACTCGACTGAGTAACTCTTACTCAACCGAGTGTCCCTAGCACTCGGCTGAGTGTACTTTTGTGTTGATTATGCCAGATTTTGGAATTGGCGTACTCGGTGAATAAAGTTGGTACTCGATCGAGTGGACGGTGCTCGGTTGAGCACCTGGTGTACTCGACCGAGCGTGTATTATGTGATATTTTAGTCCACTACTGGAAGTAGTGCACTCTGTCGAGTAAGTGTCGTACTCGACTGAGTGACTTTTACTCGGTCGAGTGGGTCCTGGTACTCGTCCGAGTATCTCTTATTGCAGGCGTATATTTTTTTTGAGCCATAGGCTATGTGTTTACGTTTATTTTGTTATTGAAGCTTAAAATGCCACCAAAGAGATCAGCAATCGAAGCGAGATCCACTGACATGTCTGTTGATGAGATAGTGAGATTGATTGAGTAGAACGAGTCGTTGAATGAGGCTCTTAAGAATGTATCGAAAACGAAGGAGGTGGTAGTTGATGCATCGACTATCAGTAACGCTATTGAACTACATCGTCCCACAAAGTACGAGAGGAAGGAGCCACCTAATAAGCTAGGAAACTGGATCCGGGAAATGGAGAATGTCTTCGAAGTTGTCAATTGCCCGGATAACTTGAAGGCCGATCAGGTTGCTTTCTATCTATCTGGTCATGCTGGACTATGGTGGTATAGGGAGCGCGAGGCTATGAGGTATTACTATAGGAGAGAAAGTGAGGAAGTTATTCCATGGTCGGAATTTCGGAGGGAGATATGGGATAAGTTCGTTACGGAGCATGTGCAGAGTCAGTTGAGAGTCGAGTTTGACTTTTTTGTCATTAATGATAGCATGACTGTGGTAGAGTACTACGTGAAGTTCAATGAGTTATCTTCTTATGTGGAAGAGATGCAACTGAGTCAGCGAGTATTGGCTCCCAGGTTTGAAAATGGGCTAACATGGAAGATCTTGGAGAGTTTACCAGCTGGGGTACTCACATATTTGAAAGAAGTTTATGAAAAAGCTGGGCACACAGAGAGGTTGGCCAATATGTCCAAGGAAGCTAAAGAAAGGGTGAGCGATAAACGTAAGGCTGACAGTGAAGGTAGTGGTTACAATAACTTTAAACGTGGTACCTACAACCAAACTAGATCCTATTCTGGGGGCTCGGGATATGGTGGTGGATCAGATATAATGGAAAAGGAGGTCGCAGCAACAAAGACAATTCGAGGTTGACTTGCTACAACTGTGGTGGAATTGGCCACAAGAAATATGAGTGCACAAGCAGCAACGGAGAGGGATACCAGCGAGCTCAGGGAAGCCAGGGTAATAAAAACAATGGTGGTGGCTACAACAAGAGTGGTGGTTCCTATCAGCGCAAGAATAACAACAGGAATTAGAGTTCGGCTGCAAAATCCACAACATCGGCGAGTACGGTGCAGGAAGGCTAGAAAAGCAGCGGGAAACTGTTTTTGATGGATAAACAGGCAGCTGAAGATGATGCTCAAGTCGTTATTGGTACATTTCTGGTCAATAGTAGACCAACTCTTTTTTTATTTGATTCGGGCGCTTCCCATTCTTTTATGTCTAGGAGTCAGGCTTTGACCTTGGGTTTGGGGGCATTCAATTAGGTTAAGGATGAAGTCTTTATACCGTTGGTAGAGTCTATCTTATGTAATAAATTGTTTAAGGGAGTGTCTATGGTTGGGGAGGTATATTTTCCATTTGACTTATTTGAATTTCCGTTAGATGGGTTTGAGGTCATTGTCGAGATGGATTGGTTGGGTAAGTATAAGGCTAATATTGATTGCCATTAAAAGAAGTGTCATTGACGGGTC
The DNA here is from genome assembly GCA_028566215.1 of Silene coronaria. Classification (NCBI taxonomy): domain Eukaryota; kingdom Viridiplantae; phylum Streptophyta; class Magnoliopsida; order Caryophyllales; family Caryophyllaceae; genus Silene; species Silene coronaria. The sequence continues at coordinate 5,222 of JAOWBH010159337.1, read as the reverse complement.
CTAAGGGAGTTAGAGCGTCTTGCCGAGGTTTCGCAGTGGAACCAAAGGTAAATTTAATTACAGCTGTGACTTAAGTCGTGTATACTGAAGGGATGTCTTACGATTTTATGCCACATACGAGATACACGGGTGGAGGAGCCAACAACAGCTAGCATACCGATTGTCGGTTAGTTCGAGGATGTTTTTCTAGATGAGATGACTGGAGGATTACCTTTGTAGAGGGATATTGACTTTAGTTTGGAGCTTAAACCGGGAACGAGGCCTATATCTAAGGCCCCATACCGGATGGGACCGAAAGAACTGGAGGAATTGAAGAAGCAGCTAAGTGAATTATTGGACAAGGGGTATATTAGGCCAAGTGTGTCACTGTGGGGCGCACCGGTTTTGTTCGTGAAGAAGAAAGATAGTAGCCTAAGGCTATGTATCGGCTATCGGGAGCTGAACCATGTTACAGTTAAGAACAAGTACCTGTTACTGAGAATTGATGATCTTTTTTTATCAGTTGAGTGGGGCTGGAGAGTTTTCGAAGATTGATTTGAGATCGGGTTATCATCAGCTGAGGATTAGAGACAATAATATTCCTAAGACAGCTTATCGATCGAGGTATGGTCATTATGAGTTGAATACCATCCTTCACTCCCCAAAATATGTTACAGTAATTTTCTAGAGTTAGCATTGAGCCTACAACAAAATCTCGGAGAGTGTTTCACAACTAGCATTAATGGCAAATCTCATCTTGTACATATCATGAGATCATTTGCAAAAATCAAAATGTGAGTTATATCATGAGATCGCTGACATAAACCTACAACTGCATATAATAATTTATGAATTATTGACCAAACAGACGGACTCCCTCAATAAAAAATGATTAATTTAAAGTTTTACTTGAAATAATTGATTATTTTTATTTTTATTTTTATTTTTTATTTTTGGGTGAAATGTGAATATATTAATAAATATGAAAAAATTTAGTCACCATACAAACGGACATCAATACAGTCTCAAACTATCAATTAATAAGAGCAATTCTACTACTCCAATTATTATCTATTATAGAGTTAAATTTCCCCATCCTATTCTGAACTCTTTGAATAACAGCTGCATTAAGTAACTTCAAAAGTTGAGTTGGATACACTAAAATTGCCTCACCTCTACACTTGTTTCTTGCATGCCAGATAAAGTAAATGAGAGCAATGGCCCCAACAAAAATAACCTGTTTCTAGAACAAAGATCTACATCTCCAAGGAGTACCCCTGGTGCGTCGCTGTAATACCCCGCATTTCCGTTGCCGTGCACTCGACCGAGTAAGACAGGGCACTCGACCGAGTAACCCTGCACTCGACCGAGTGCCTTGACCGAGTGACTTTTAGGTAGACTTTTTGACCTTCTTCCACTCGGACGAGTGACTCATGTCACTCGACCGAGTAAGTGTGGCACTCGGCCGAGTCCCTCGAGCACTCGATCGAGTGACTTGGCGTTCAATTCTATTCCGCGTGTTGGGCTTTGCATTGTTTAGGCCTCAGTCTATATGCTTCAAAATCATATTTTCCCTTAATTTCCTAACCCTAAAACCCTCTCTCTACCTCCCTCAAACTCTCTATAAACTTCCTGTCATTTTCCATGGAGATTCAAGCCTTGGATTGAGGATCTATCATCACCTTTCATCATTTCCTTGTTTATTTCATATGGTGAGTTTAGATCTACCATTTAATCACTTTTATTTTATTTTTCCTCGCCCTAGCTTTTGGGGGGTTTTCATGGTAATGGTTAATTAGTGATTTTTATTAGATTACTGAGTAATTAAAGGGTAATGATAAGGGATTTTAATTAGTATAATAGTATAGGATGTATTGTGATAGTTATTATGTGATTATTGTAGGGATGAGACGGATTCTTATTATCTTGGATTTGCTTATGGAGCATGCTAAAAGGTAGGTAAATCCTACTCGGTTTCAATAACAAACATGTTGTATATGTTGTTGTTGTTCATATTATAATTAGTCTCATATAAATAGCATAATTGCATTTTAACATGTTTAGCATTAATCATGTCATTAAAGAGAGTTAATTGGATGTTGGGTGTATTATAACATGATTATGGAATTGGGTGCTTGATTTCATGTTGTTGGCATAATCATTGTGATGCGTTTATAGTTGCATATCATAACCATGTTGCATGTCGTAAGCATGTTTATTGCCTATCACGTTTATTTGTATTATTGAAACTGACATTTTGTGGATTGTGTGTTTGTCAACTATTTCCGGGGTGGCCTGCGTTGATCCATATGATATTTTCGATCATATGGGGAGCAGTGTGATTTATATGTTTTGTTTATGACGTGATCGGTATTTGCGCCGCGCTACGGTCGGATCATAGATATGAGATATAGTTCGTAGTCTAGTGAACATGCATTGATTATTTATTCATTAAGCTTGTAATTACTAAACTTGTATTTATTTATAAAATGTTCTTTGAGTTGTAGTTTTGAAACACTAGCTCGGGCAACCGAGATGGTGAAACTTTCGATTATCTTGGCCGGATAATCGGGGGTGTTGCAGTCGCTCTTACCAAAAATATTTATAAACTCAACAAACTAGCATAGAAAGTAATTCAAGGTCGATCCATGGGACGATGTGCTTTGGGTTCTAAGTCTATCTATCATAATCATGCAAATGTCACAATTGTAATTGGATTTGTAAACTAAGCTTAGAACTGCAATAAACTGTAACACTCCCACTTACTAAGGAGCCTTTAGCGAGACATTTCTTAGCGAATGAGAGTGCTACCATCTCGGTTACCTGGGGTAGTACAATATCAAACGAGACCATGATGAAACATTTATTAAGCATTATAGTTTAGACGATTACAACGTAGTCCAAAATACCAAAAATATCCGACAATCAAATGAAAAGTGAGATAGCTAAAATGACAAAACCAGATCTCAGCAGAAGCTAAATAATGACTCAGTCAGGTGACTTCCATCCACGTCCCATACAATGCTCAACAAAAATCACCTTCTAAAGACAATGCTCACCATTCGCCGGCAATATCGAATGGATCACAGCAGAAGCAAAACAAACAAACAAGCCACCACGGTCAGTACATCAACATACAATCTCTATCATAAAGCATAACACAGCAGCAACAACAACTGTCACAACCAATCTCCAAACTCCACAGACCAACAATTGGATTATCTATCACAAGAGGTAATCCGCACCGCCAGTGGGGGACCGCAGCCAATCCCCACCAAATCTCCGCTCATCGCAACGAGCGTACCCAGTTCATTATTAATGTGCACGTCCCCTTGTGATGGGAGTCACAAGGGTCGAATCATGGGGGTGAGAGCCATCTCCCAACAATGGCCTCACAATAATAATCCAATACCGTCTCAACATCATCTATACCACATCTTATGATATAACGACCACCACCACCACCACAACAACAACAACAACAATCAACAATCAAGAACAACAATCAACAACTATGATAGAACTAAGTAGGAAAACCATACCTCGAATGCAAACCGCAACAATCACAAGGAAATGCTAGAAGTGCTCTACTATGAAATCGTCACCTATAATAATCATATAATTGCTATTACTACCACCATACTACGAATACGACAAATCCCTAAACCAACAGATTTAGGGTTTAGAAATATAAATGAATCAATAGAAATGAAACTTACGATACAATCGACGCACGAACGACGGAATCCGAACATCGACTACTAATCCTTGCATAAAGGGTGATTAGAGAGTTTAAGGGAGGTTAAGAAAGGTTTATGAAATGTTTTTAAGTTTTAGAAATGATAAACGCCGACTGAACATATTTATAAAGCCTCCTTAATCACACTAATCAAACCGCTCGTATCTCGCTAAATAGACCGACACTCGATCGAGTGCATACAACATTCGATCGAGTGTAGCCCACTCAGTCGACTACCTCGAGTACTCGGCCGAGTGCACTCACTCCAGTAGCCAACTAATACAGCCCAACCCAGTACTTGGTCGAGTGCACTCTACTCGACCGAGTGCACGGGCATCGAAATAAGGAGTATTACAGTCTTCCCCCCCTTAAAATGAACTTGTCCCCGAAGTTCGTATCTGCTCTACACCAACTCAACCGACAACGCCTTCCTGAACAATATAACTCACAATATTGCATCAACCATAGTGTAACTTACCCAATCTCATAATACTGCCAAATATCGTCAACACTAGCACCACCATACCGCTAACACCATCTTACTAACATAGTGCTCATTAACAAATCCAATACCAATACAATCCGCCAAGCAAGAACGGCTACCGAATTGGAATGTTACATTTTACTACTGATAACGGTTTAGACTTCGCACCGAATCAAACAAATAACCCAATTATAGTAGTATAAAATGGCGTCGTTGCCAGGGATGCAGTTAGGTTATGCTTAGTTAATTAAAGTCTTCGGAGTAGTCTTAGTTAGATAGTTTATTGTTTAATTGATTAGTGATTAGTTTCTTGTTGAGTGATCGTACTGTGATTGCTTATCTCTAGTGCTCAAAAGCACTAGGAGTCTAACGATTTGCATTAGTGTATGCCTAGAAGAAATGGGAACGCATTGCTTTACGATTCCGACTCGAAAAGGCTCCTACGAGCTTTACGGAATAGAACCATAGCAAGAGTTCGAAATTCCTCTCAAGCTAATACAAGCCAAGCTAGCACTTCATCTCCAACTCACCTTGAAACCACAACTCAAGAACAACAAACCAATACCATGATCCATTTTTCGAAAATCCTTTTCATACCACACAAACACCAACAACTACACCACCCAATACACCAAATACAACACCCATGGCATCATTAAGGTCTCACAATAAACCAAACCCGGATGATTATTCATCCCCCCATTAATTTTGGGATTCTTGCACCAAACAACTTCGAGATTCACCCGACTCAACTTGGGGTAATAGATAGAGATTGTTTTCACGTGTAATACCCCGTGTTTTAGGAAGTATAGTCAGCAATAAAATGTTAAACGAAAATGCTAGTAATTATATTTAATGATTATTGTTTAATAATATTCTATTTATTAATTGTAAATTACGATATGAGAATAAATAAAAATGGATTGGGCCGGGTTTCCCTATAGGGCGTGTGAATTGAGGTAATCGGAAAATGATTCATAAGGTATAATAATATTATAATATAATATTAATAATAATAAT
>JAOWBH010159326.1:0-11434 GCA_028566215.1 Silene coronaria | reverse complement strand
ATTTGGCCTTGAGCATTTATAAAAACCCATCCTGCAGAGGCCCGTAAATCAGGTAACCAAGAAGCATCACACTTTAAACGGATAGAATCGGGGAATAGCCCTGTTCCAATGACGACCGCCGGCCCAGGATTCGAGGTAAGAGAGTCGATGTGTTCTCCAGAAGAGTCATAAAATGGACTAGAATTTTCCGATTTCTGTTTTTCCGCAAGTAAATTAATATTAGCCTCCTCAGAAAGAATTCGGAAAAAGGAAGAGAAATCCAAAAAAGACGAAGGTTGAAAAACTAAATCATTGCGAAGACACCAAATTCTCCAAAGGGTACTAAGAAAGAAAGAAACAGAAGGCCCAAAGGTCTGTTGTTTAAAAAGATGAATCCAGTTAATAATCCATTTCTGAATGGAAATATTGTCGCCAATGAGGCTATTGATACCTAAAGGAGAGTCAGCCCAAATACGTCGAGAGACAGGACAGTCTCGAAACAGATGATTTAAAGATTCTATATGCGAGGTAAAGGGAGCACAAAGTCTACAAGAGTAAGACCAAGGTAAATTTCTTTTTTTTTGCTTCCTCGCCACAAGGAAGGGAATTAGAAAGAATTCTCCATAGAAAGGTTTTCCATTTTCCCAAAATAGGAAGGGTCCATAAGGATTTCTTACAAAAGGAAATAATATTATCATCCATTCTTGCTTTATCAGTAGAGGTAGCCTTATCATCCTAAAGAGCATTGAAAGCCACGGCATAACCACTCTTGACTGTGTAAATCCCATTCTTATTCGACATCCAATAAATATCATCATCTAGATCATCAGAAGAAAGTGGAATGGACAGAATGTAGGGAGCGATAAACTGCCCACAAAGACTCTGAACTACATCATAATCCCAGACTCCATTCTCCTTTTGGAGTTGGCACACAACAAGGGGCGGCTTACAGTTTGATTCATCATCTGAAAGCCCAAACAAAGTACTCAAGGAATGACCATAAACCCATTTGTCCTTCCATACATCCAGAGTCGACGGGAAACCAGGCTGCCAAGCCAAATTACTATGAAGAAGTTGGAATCCCCACCGAACTCCTCTCTCTCCTCAAGATTTTGCACCGAAATTATTATACCGAAAATCCATGATAGATTCTTTAGCAATTCCATATTTACGACCAAGAGCCTTTCCTATCAAGCTTTCCGGAAATTTCAAAATTTTCCATCCAATTTTTGCAAGAAGACCTTGGTTAAGACAACTAACATTGCGAATGCCCAGGCCACCATTAGATTTGGAAGCATTTATGAATAAATTGCTACACCAGTGAAGACCTTTACCCATAATTGTTCCACTCCACCAAAAATGCGAGATCAAAGAATCAATCTTAGAACTCACACTTAGCGGTATTTTAAATACCGATAGAGAAAACAGGGATAGTGAAGAAAGAACCGAATTGATGAGAGTTAATCTTCCTGCTGCAGACAAGTAAACATTATTCCAACTTTGTATTCTTTTCCGGACCTTCTCAACAATATGTGCAAAAATCTCCTTCTTAGAAGTACCAAAATCAGTAGGAAGACCTAAATAAAGACCCATCGGCCTACCACTTGGGATATCTAAGATTTTAAGGCAATTTCGGGACATACGCAGAGTGCAATTAGGGCTTATTGAAACAGTAGATTTGTTTTTATTAATTTTTTGCCCTGTCGCTTCCCCATATTTATTAAGGATATCCATGAGAGCCTGACATTGACTCTCTTTGGCATCCAAAAAGAAAATAGAATCATCAGCAAATAATAAGTGTGAAATAGGTATGGAACTCCGAGAAATATGAATGCCTTTAAGAAGTTTCTTATCCTGAGCATCACAAATTAACTGAGATAAAACTTCAGTGCACAAGGCAAATAGGTAAGGGGAAAGCGGATCACCCTGTCGGATGCCAGCTTTTGGTTTAAAACTTTTCCCTGGGAGCCCATTAATGAGAACTTCATAAGAGACCGATGAGACGCAATTCATAATAAGGTCAATAAAAGTAGCAGGAAAATTCATGGCGGTAAGTGTACAACGAATGAAGTGCCAATTGAGTCTATCATAGGCCTTACTCATGTCAACTTTAACTGCCAAAAACCCGTGCCTCCCTGTAGTTCTTTTGGAGATATAGTGAAGTAATTCATGAAATAACAAAATATTATCACTAATATGTCTACCTGGAATGAAGCCATTCTGAAAATCTCCGACTAAGAAGGGCATAACTTTTCTAAGCCTATTCGAAATGCATTTAGTGACAATTTTCATAATGACATTACAGAGGCTGATAGGTCTATAATTGTCAACAGATTCTGGTGAAGCAAGTTTAGGAATAAGAGTAATAGAGGCCCGATTGAATTCTTGTAAAATAGTTCCAGTATTAAGCATATGGAGGGCCGCATCTTCCACCTCACCCTTAACAATATGCCAATATTTTTGATAGAAAAGAGCAGGAATACCATCAGGCCCAGGGGATTTTAGAGAACCCAATTGAAAAACTGCAGTACGAACTTCTTTACGAGTAAAATTTGTCGAGAAATAATCCCTTTGATCCTCCTCAAGTTTGTTATGAATGATATTAAATAGACCTTCGTGGCGCTGCACATAATTAGCGAACGGTTCACGCTGATCTTGTTTTCCATAAATATTCTTGAAATGAGAATCAAAGGTAGCCCTAATATCCTTATCATCAAATGTCCAAATACCATCCAAATTTTTAATACCAAAAATGAGATTCTTACTGTGCCTTGATTTAACTGAATTAAAGAAGAAGCGGGTACAAGCATCCCCTTCCTTGACCCAATTAATCTTGGCTCGTTGCTTCCAGAAAAGAGTAGCAGACCTATTAAAGTCGATATAATTGGCATGAACATCCTCGTAATCCTCCTCACTCTTACCCTCTGTAATTTTTAATAATTCAGCCTCTAGCAAGTCATCAAATTCCGACCATTTGTGCCTCCAAGTCCGTCTCTTCTCAAAAGACCAATTTCTAAAGGCAACTCGAATTCTTCGTAGCTTATTAGATAAAATAGTGGTAGGAGAACCTCGATCTAAAAAAGCCCATTCTTTTTTCAGAATATTAATACAGTCTGTAAACTCAAAACTCCACGCTTCCAATTTATATGATTTTCTCTTCGGAGCACCAAAAAGTTCAGTATCGAAAATAATAGGAGCATGATCCGAACATTGAATAGGCAAGTGTTTGATACCAGAATTAGGGTAGATGGTGTGCCAGAAGGGGGATGCCAAGCCCTTGTCAATGCGCTCATAAATTCTCTTTTTGCCTTTTCTATTATTACACCACGTAAATCTTGGGCCTTTAAAAGCTATGTCATATAGAGAATTTCTAACTTTCCAATCAGAAAAAAATTCAGCTCCAAAGATGGAACCCTTATAGCCTCCTAATTTATCTTCTTTGAACTCAACCTGGTTAAAATCTCCAAAAATAATATAGTGAGAATCCATACTTGTCATCCAACGCTCAAGGTGACACCACACTTCTTCCCTTAGCAATCTTTTTGGTGATCCATAAAAGCAAACAAGATACCAGAACCGAGCTTCACATTCATTAATTTTGAGGATGATGAAGTTGTTACATTTAGTAATACATTCAATATTCCAAGACGATTTCCATCCTACCCATAATCCTCCCTTGGAACCAAAAGCATCAACCCCCACTGACTTGGCAAACCCATAAAAACTAAATATAGAGTCAACATGCTCTACATTACATTTTGTTTCTGATAAGAAAATAACATCATACATATTATTATTATGATTCATCGCTTTTAACTTAGATATTGTAGGGGCAAGCGAATCATTTAAACCCCTACAATTCCAAGCAATGCATCTCATGAAGAGGGAGAGGGTTGTTGTGGTTCAACTCTCGCAAAACCATCATCCGTAGCTCCATGACTTTCAGAATTCGATGAAGACGAAATAACCATATCCTCCTCAGCCACAGATATATGGAAAAAGGAGTCATTCTTCTTAGAGGATTCCCCAATATGGAAAATAGAATTCGGCCTAAGTTTCTTCATAATACCCGAAACCTCTAAGAATTCCTTATCATAACAATAGAGTTCATCCTTCAACTTACAGTAGTCTTCCGGGTCAGAAAAAGATTTTCTTTTTTACCTGGGACAGTCACTCCTGGATCGCGAGCCAAGTACAGCAGCAACCGTTCTTAAATCCTTTCCCTTGCCATGGTTACCACCCAGATTAGCATTAACAGATTCATTCACATTAAGAGTGGGATCTTGAGGACCAATAGTGGCATCTTCCTGCGTTCCTTGCACCATCAACTGATTGTGCAAAGCAGAATCATTGCTCAAAATAATGTCCGTGCTAACTCGAGGAGGAGGACGAGTTAAATTACCATCCAAAAAAACCGTTGTATTAACATCATTAAACTCTGAAAGAGCATCCTGAAAAGATGAATCAGAGTTCGTAGATGGAATAGCAGAATTGTCAGGGCCAGAGGAGTGATCAAAAAGAGGCCATTCCGGCGAAGAACGAGAGGGACTAGAGGAATGAATAAGATCTTGATTCTGTGCCTGACGCCCTTCAAAATCTTCATTAGCCGCAGGATTAAACATCGGTTCGTGAAAAAAGATAAGAACATCTTCCGGCGCATTAACAAATTGATTGAACCCTCGATCATCATTCTCCCTAGAAACCAAATGCTCTTGGTGTTCCACCCGAGCTCGAATAGAATTTAGAATGAAGGCAGTTTCATTAAAGACATAATCCCTCTCCCCATGTCCAGAAAACATGTTATAAGGATCCTCATGTGCCCAATTTGTACCAAAATTGTTATCATTATCTTGTGGTGCCGCACGTTGCTGTTCTTCTTGTGGTTCAGTGCCAGTAATAACAGGTAAATGTTGCTGCTCAACAATATTCTGAGGATCCGCTTGAAAGTTAATCTCCATTTGAAAAAAGTTCACAACTTCATTTGTAACTTGAACTTGTGGTTCTTGTACCTCCTGAGCAATATTGACAAGAGGGTCCACAGCAGTAAAATTTCCGTTAAGATTTCCTTGACCAGTATTAGGATGGCCATATCCATCATCTATGTGCTCAAAGCCCAGAGTTAAGGCGACAGGTTCAATAACTTCAATGTTCTGGTTAATCTCCACAATCTCATTAGCCACATGATTGGTATCATCAATATTTTCCAACTCATTATGAATATGATTAATAATAGGGTGGAAAACAAGATTGCCATTATTATGTGGCCCAACTAGAAGTTCGACATTATCATTTTCCATGAGATCATCATCGGGTGAAGCATCTCCATTTTGCAGAGCATGTTGCTGCCTCGGAGAAGGAAGCCCATCAGTAGAATGACCCTCTCCATTAAGAGTTAAATGACCATTAGGAATAAATAAATCAGGAGCATGCCCATTCCCATGAAAGAAAGGTTGTTGAGGAGCATCAGCTTCAAAATTAATACGATTAACTAAATTAGGGACAACAGGAGAATTAGGAGCAGTATTTGCATGAGCGAGAGGCATCGTGGTATTAATTGCATGCTCATTATCATCCACATTTACTCCTTCCATGTCAGCAAGGCCATTAGACTGATGATTATTTCCATAACCATTAGCATAACGAAGCTGATCATTCATAATATCTACATTATCATAAACAATCGGACTCGCAAAAGGAAGGGCAGTAACAGCAAACTCCATTCTTGGATAAATTCGCCCTCCATCAACCAAACCCAAATCGAAGTCAATAACTCTCTCAGTGAGATAATCAGCAGGAACAAATGAACTTCTAAATTGTCCAAGGCGCACCCGAGAAGAGACAAATCTTGTCGTCGAGGGGAAGGCACATAAGTTTAGATTAAACATGGTGAATTGATACCTTGTTTGAAAAACAGCGAAGCCTCTATCAATGGCTCTCTCCAATCCCGAGTTGATACTAGAAACAATATCCTCAATATGTTCAACACACTGAGTAGATTTATGACCTATCCGACCACAACGAGTACAATACTTAAAAATTTCTTCATACTTAAACTGAATCCAAAGTAACTTGTCAACACAACAGGCTAAAAAGAAGCCTGGATTTAGCGGTTCACCCAATCGAATCGTGACACGAAGACGTAAATAATCGTGGTCAGGAATAGTATTAAATTCTTCAATCATAGTGTCATCACCAAAAATTTGTGCCACTAAATTAGCCACATTCATATTCAAGCACTCAAAAGGCAAAACCATGAACACGCACCCAAACCCTAGCTGTGGGAAAAGTGACCGTACGAGGAACCATAGCCGGTTGCCACTTTCTTAATACCATCAAAGCACCATCAACAACAAGGATACTTCTATCAAGTACATCCTGAAGATCCTGCATGTCATCAAAGTGGATGATATACAAATCCCCCATACGACGAACATAGACATGACCTCTAGTAGCCCAATTATCTTCAATGATTCGGTTGACATTATGAGCTCTGAGCAATCTGTAGTCGACTAAATAACCCAACAAACATTGATTCCAGTAAATCATAGAATCTCCCAAATGATTCGGGTTTGGAGAAACTATACTCCCGGATCTTGGAAAACGCCACTCACTGATAATACCCGGATTATGCATTGCTTCAGTACGAAAATTAATATCATTAAAGATATTTTCTAAAGTTTGGTTAACATCCTCAGTATAGAAGTTATAATTATTCTCCATGCTAAACAAAGGAAGCGAAAGACAAGGAAACAGAAGGAAAAAAGAAGTAAAAAAAAAAAAAAGGAAGAAATGAAAGATGAAAGGTTGCAAATGAAGAGCAAGATAATTTATAGGAAGAAAGGAAGGCGAAAGATTGCATGCAAAGCCATTAGAAAGAAAAGGTCTGACAGAGAAGATTGGAAGATCTTATGAAGAAACCCCAATAGAATACGCAAAATCTAATCATTAGATTATGGGAAGAGTGTAAAATAAAACAGAAGTAAACATGCAATGGATCTTGAAAAAAGTGATTTAAGTGGAAAAAGAAGAAAAATTAGAAGCTGAAGAGTTTGGAACAAGAGTACAAGCAAGAGACTCTCCTGAAGAGAGAGAAGACTCTCCTTTATTATTGTAGTACAAGTTTTATGAATTACGATCATGTACAACGCCCTTTGATAGGAGATCAGAGACAAGGATTTCACTATTTCAGCATATTTAACAGCAATAAGCTTAGCATTAGCGGAATTGGAGAAATTACGGCGTAAAAATCTAACATGACGTTTTCTAAAAAAGAATAGAGAAGAGAATTGGCAGACAGTAATTGGGGAGAGATTTGCAGAAGTGTAGAATTTTAAATTGTAAGGGTAAATTGCACGCCATGATTAGTCTGATCGTTGAACTCCTTTTCAATAGATGAGTCTAATTTTAGGGCTTAATTGGGATAAGAGTATTTATTAAGGGAGTAATAGAGCTAAAATGAACTAAAAAGTGGAGGGAATGGATGTGGACGGGAGATAGACATGGGAAAATATAGTGTAATAGTCCCTCCATTAAAGGACTATTACCTCCATCTAGAGGTAATAATTCATCCCTCACCTCCTCTTTGCACCCCCTCTACAACCACCACAACGCATCAATCTCCTCTAATTTCTTCTTGTTTTAGCTCTCATTACTCCCTTAATTGTTAGTCTTAAAATTTTCATTATTGATTGATTTTAATCACATTCAGACATGTATAAAATAAATACTTTGGAAAATGGTTGAGTAAAATTTCTAGTATTTGAGAAATAATAATTCAAAGATCCTCTATTACACTTTCCATCAACAATATATTTCATTATACTGTCCTTTGATAAATTTAAAGAATATGGACAATTTGAATAGCTCGAAAAATTTTTGGAACCAACAACATAACCAAGCCAACTAAATAATCAGCACTTTATTTTAAATAAAAGAATGATACAAATTAGACAGTGAACAGTTATTTTTACTACTGCAGAATGGACTAACCAAGACTACTGGGGGTTTTACAAGATGTAAAAGATGAGCAACCCACAAGTCTACATCAACGCGCCACTAGTAAAGATTACTATCTTACACTTGGAGCTTCATCGTTCACTCAAATAGCCATTTACACCGGGAAAGATTTCAAAACCCCTGACTATCGACGAAACATGGTTATTCTTTTCCAGGAAGAGGTCATCCTTCTGAGGACAGGACACGCCATCAATCTTTGGGTGTCTACTGTCCGATTCTTGACAAACAAAAAATCGGAGTAATATAATTTGATGAAATACCAGATTTTAAAATTACTCCATTTCACCATCTTTGATCTTTGGAGTCAAAATCTCCTCCAAAAACCTCTTCGATCATACTGCATGTTGGTAAAAAATCTACATTACTTTTAACCGTTTTAGGACAATTCATATACCCATCCCATCCTTTAGCATCGGTTGAGTCTAAAATATAATCATGCCAGTCGGGACACCCGTCATTTTGAGCCGGACATTCTTGTAAAGATGCCCCGGAATCAGAGGATGTGCATGATCCATCTCGAACATCATTTTCACCTCCATCGTCAGACTTTTTTCCTGAGAATTGGGAAGCGGAATCAGTGTCAAAATTATGGATATGCCTCTGGCTGGTGCTCTCATCAAATTCATGGGCATCATCAGAGACATCACCATCATCCTCTTCGTAATCACGAACATGTGACCCGTTCTGATGGAACACAAGACCATCAAGACGTACAGGAGACTCGATACCAGAGTCATCAGCCTCTTGATCGCCCCCATCATCATCGTCATCATCACTTCCCTGCCATTCATCATTGTCACTATCAATGTTCATCGGGTCACATCTATTCTGCTCTGCCCGCTTTCTGAGCATGAAAACGTTGAAATAGTAGCTGACAATCTCCATCTTGCTCCGAGATGGGAACACGGCTGAAAGAGCATCCCAGAAATTTTTACCCAGAGATACTGGGTTAGAATATACAACCTTATGGAATAATTGCTCTTCCTCATTAGCCCATTTGTCTGCCACAACTTCTCCCATATCATTAAAGCCCAGCTCCGTGAAAGCATCCTCACCAAGGACTCTCCACAGTTTATCCCTAGCTTCTGCTATGTGGATTCGCACGCATCTTACGGAACCTCGATCTGGGCATCTACAGTCAACCCTACCATATCCAGGTTTAAAATTCCCGTGTGCAGAAGGCGAGGTCTCCAGATTTAGCATTACACGTGTACCATTCAGATTTTCATTTGAAGTATTCTTGCCAAAAGATGGAATCTCTGCTTGATACTCAGGTCCAATAGGGACTTGTTTTCGAGGAGGATAATCTAACAAGCAACGATATACATCATCGTCACTCACCAACCTGACAGGACGGTCAATATTGTAATATCCAGAATAAAACGGAATGTTGAACATTTCTTCTTGTGCTTCATCTTCCAAACTGGTGCTACTGGCAGACCAGTGAGAGAAAGAGGCACACCTAGGTGCATCACTTTCAGTTTCCTCTACACCCTCCCTGAGAATATCAGGGCAGCTGCCATTAACTTCACCTTTTCCAATGCTATTCTCACCTGCAGCATAATATGTTTCAGCTAAACACCCCAATAACTCATCTAAACATTCGTTCATAAATTGCTTCAGAGTATCCAGATTTAAAGGACACAGCACAGCATGTGACCTATCAGAAAATATCCGCACCTGAATCATGGAGTTTCACAACGTCAGCAGCATCTCCAGAGGTCCCGTCATTATGTGACATAATTTCATCACCAGGTCTGTCCTGTCTTGGGTGCTTTGACAAAACCGCATCGACCACTTCTTCATTGAATGGTCGTTTCAGTGCCATAGTTAGGTGTTAGCTGCGGCGAGCTAACCAGGTAAAGCATTGTTTGAATTAGGAACACGACACCTTAAAATACAAAATCCAGCAGTACAAGTGAAGTGTATTTTACCCATATCATCAAATATTAACGAGTAATCAAACTGTTTCAAAATGAGACGGTGTGTATTACTACACCCTAGAGACGTATAAATTAAACCCTTCACCAGCTTCCGCGATGACAACCCAAGTCCCAAGCAAATAGGAGTACGGAAGCTTTCAGAATTTCGAGGGACTAGCATTACAATATTTAGCATGAGTACTCCCTCCGTCTCAATCATTTGTTTACTTTTTTTTTTCTCTGTGGTGGGAGAAAAGAAGCAACCATCTCTAGTTCTCTACGATTTGTTCTTGCTTCATTTGAATATGTTCAGGACTTTCGGGTCATAAAATGTACCCTAAACAGGTTCCTATTGTTTTATTTTATTTCTTATTTCCTTAAGTTGCTGACGTCAGATATCACACGTAAGCAAAAATTTTAAACCCAGAAAAATTAATTTAATTGAAAAACAAAATTGCAAAATTCAGATACAGAAATTACAGATCTGGGTTCGAAATCAATACAGTCGACGAATTATCAAATCAAATCAAGCCCTAGGGTTTCAAACCCATCAATTCAATCACAATCAATTAAAATCAGAATACACCACAAAAGCCCTAAATCGAAACCAATCAATCGTTAAATCGAACAACAAAATCAGAAAAATCAATCGATTTAAAGAAATTACCGCGAACGAATCTCGATAGGACAAAGAATAAATAAATCAAAGGTGGGGGATCGAGGTCGGGGGGATGCGAATCGACGATTGACGGTGGCGATTGACGGTGGCGGAAAGGCGGCGGCGGCGGCGGCGGCGATTGGAAGAAGGAGAAGAAGAAAAGGGGATCTAGGGTTTGGGAGAATTCTAGAAGGGTGAGGGGTGGAAATTGGGTGGTATGAGAAGGAGAATAGGATAATGTTGACTAATGTGTGGCTGTCATGCCTTTTACAAACGCGTTCCTCGTTTTTCTTCTTGTTTTTATACCACGTGTTTCTTTTCTATTGTCTCTCCCCCTCGTTTATACAATCCGTCTCCCTTGTGACGGACAAGGATGCTATCCGTCACAAATTAGAGACGGAGTAAATACATACCATATTATGTTAATATGGATATAAGTAGACCATGCAAACAATCTCCACTCTTCTTCTTATAATGATGACAAAGTTGCATAAACATGGTCACGTATAAGTATGTGTTATAATGTTACCAGCTTAGTTGAAAATGTAACCATGTTTAATAGTCCTAAAATAGGAACATATATGAATTCAGATAGTCACAATGCAAAGAGTGTGATTTGTGTAAAAATGATATAATCTTAATCTTAAATGTAACCATAATAATAATCATTTCTTTTCCAAATAAAAAACTTTTACAATAATAACAAAATTGCTTAAACATGTGTTGGGGATTGTGTCCTCCAATATTAGTGCGAGTAACACTTATAAAATTCAAGGTTCACAAGGGTACACTATTGTGTTTGTGTTTTAATCAGTTGATCCACGTTTGACAGTAACGGTTGGCTTGCTAGATAAGTTTG
>JAOWBH010159315.1:0-11434 GCA_028566215.1 Silene coronaria | reverse complement strand
CGACCCATAGCCATACCAACCCCAGTTAACCCAGTCATTGACGGCATAACCCCCTTCGATCTCGAGTCAGACTCCATGGTTGCGGTTTGAACGATAAACGCCAATACTACCACTACACACGACTACTACCACCCTAACCACCACCACCTGACTCCAACATGGCCCCAGACTAACCCTTAGACCCAAACGCATAAATAAACAATCTGCAAAACAGAATGGAGAAAGAGAAGACAAACCGTGAAGAATGCCCCGTCATAGCCCTAAATCGCCCTTGGAAACGCCACTGAAACCACCTCGATGTTCTGCCGCCGCCTCCTAGCACTGCTGCCGTCTACTCTTCGATAAGTGTGAGTGTGTGTTAGGGTTTGTGTATCATGAGGGTTAGGAGGAGGAACGGTTAGAGTAGAGGTGGATTAGGGCTTCTAAGTGTGTGTTTGTGTTGAATGTGTAGTGTATGGAATGGGTCGGGCTTAACTCGACCCAAAAACTAACTCGTAATCCAACCCAACAACTATCACTCACAACCAAGAACCGTCCCGTAAAAATAATCTGCTCAATATAATATAATCATCGACTCGAATAATAATATATTAATACTACGAAAATACGGGGTATTACACTTATCATATCAATAGTGTTAAATAATAGTGTAACATCCCCGATTATCCGGCCAATGTAATTGAGGGTGCCACCATCTTGGTTGCCCTAGGTAGTGATTCCAAAACTCCAATAAAGAACATTTTACTAATAAGTACATGTTTAGTGAATACAACAACATGAATAAATATAAATACAACTCTTCTATTCTATAACATCTATCTCATATCTAAACACGACTCCAAATCCGTAGCGCGGCCCAACAATCCCGAAACGTCATATAAATCTGAAAGTCAACTGCTCCCCATATGATCGAAAATATCATATGGATCAACACTGGCCACCCCGGAAATAGGTGACAACACACAAACCACAACACGTCAGTTTCAATAATACAATTAACCGTGATAGACAATATATATATCATGTCGATATTGTTGGTGTAGATGCTCTTAATTGTAATTGTTTTTTGGGGGGCTGGAGTTCATGAACAACATCCCTAATTTTCCAACATATAATTAAATTTTATGAGTGATTATTGTGTGTTTTTGCAGGTTTAGACAATTTAAATACACTTCTATACGAGATCGAGATGTACCATTAGACCCCTTGGAGTGGATGAAATGGTTATAATATAATTTTTTTAATTGATTTAATTTTTAATTCATGTGTAAAACCATAAACCAATATTCAAGAAGCGAAAAGGCTACGGTTACACTCAGTGTATAGAATCTTTGGCGTATAACATCGTGACATTTGGCAGCGGTGAGAAATGAGATAGAAACTTTTTCAACCTTATTTTGTTTCATTTTGGGAGTCAACTTTTAAAAATTCAAAATTGAAATTTGAACTTTCAAAATTTATTATGTGATTCTTTTTACAAATTTAGAAATATTTTTATTTTTATTTTTCTAATTATTTCCTCTTTTTTTTCATTATCTCTAATATCACGATATCATTCATCTACCTATATAGCTTCCACTGCCTCCACCGTGCCGTCAAACACCTACGCCGCCGCCAATGACTTCCCTTGCCGACGAACCCTCTGTCCAACACCGTGATGTTTACCATCGAAAGGTTTATGGGGTACAACCATTGTCGTCAACGCAATGGTTTATCGCAACATGTGGTTTATCATCGAAAGGTAACTCGAATCGAATGGATGGTCATAGTTCTAGTTCAAATCAAATTAACTGTAAACGAAGCAAATTGACATTAATCAAAGCAAATCGAATAGAATCGACATTAAACAATAAAAATCGTTTCATATTAGTCCCTACCACCAAGACTTCCCCTTCCCTGTCGTCAAAACTATCGGTGTTCGGCAACCTCTCACGCCGACGAACCCTGGCCACATAGCGTGAACCCCTAACCTCCATCGTCGTGCACCAGACTCGTCACTCACTACCACTTCCTTCACGCGACCGACAAACCCTTCAACCTCCCCGTGCGCCGGCCTTGCAATTCCTACCCCCACACATGCCGTCAGTTCAGACCACCAACAACCAGATCGAATCATTGACGCTTTAAAGCAAAGCAAATCGAATCATAGACGTAAATCTAATCAGTGACATTATTATTATTATTATTTGAGGGAACGTTATTTTTTTGTGCCAAATACTGAAACTTGGTTTTGTAAGTAAACTGTTTTAAATTAAATTTTTTGTACTATTAATTAAATTATTAATTTTACGTTATTATTCCAAAGTTGACGTTATTAATCAAATGATACAAATATTGTGTTATTAATGAAAAATTTACATTATTAATCGAGTCATACAAATATATGTGCTTCAAATCAAACCAGATACACCTTCATACTTCAAATTTATCGTTATTAATCGAATTATACAAATTTTACGTTACTATCAGTAAAATAATTATGTACTATTCGAATTATACAAATATTACGTTATAAATAAAAAATTGACGTTAGTAAAACATTAACATTAATACATTATTATTGTATCATACAGACCTTCGTACTCCAAGTTTTACGTTATTAATCGATCTAGCTTAGATACCGTGCAAAATTGTCAGACATATATAAAAAATATAAAAACAAATAGCTATTTGAAATTTTATACGGTTTAGGGTTTCGGATTTATGGGCTTCTAGGCTTTAGGTTTTCTAGGGTCTCCGGGCTTTAGGAGCCGAGAGCCGAGAAGTGGAACTTACCAAAAGAAGATTTCGCTGACATAGCCAAGGGTCGAGAAGTACTGAGATACCTCGTACAGCTGAATCTGACGTTAGTAGGATTATTATTATTCGCCAAACCATTTTCAACATAATATTAGACTAAATTAGAAATTACTCTTTTTACATCCCGGTTTTCTAAATAACTCCCTTTTATATATTTTTTTTAAAAAAATTACTCTAATAAGATGCATTTTTGTCAAAAATTGCTTTAAACTCTAACTTAAGTCACTTATTCCTTCTGTTTATGAACAATATTACGTTTGTAACTTAACCAATTTATACTTCAAAAGGTATAACAATTAGACTTGTCAAAATGGGTCAGATCCGAATAACCCGACCCGATAAGGCTGATCCGATACCCGAAAATGCTTAACCCGAATATTACCCGAAACCCAAATTCACCCGACACGCCCCAGACCCGACCTTAACCTTGTCTGACTAAATATATTAACAAAGTCGTCATGATCAATTCTATACTTAATTCTAGGCATAATTTTAGGCAAGTATAACATGATTTTAGGCAACTATTGTTGGTAGAATAAAAGATAAGATCTGTTAAAGATTACAATTTATTTACAATATAAAATTACAATATAATGAATTATAATTGCTAAATAAGCGTGTTGATACCCTTGGTTAATTGGTTACGAGAGTCTCTGCAATAACATACATGCTTCACAATTTCGCCCGAGTTCAATCCTCAGTAGGAACCTTTTTTTTTCCCTTATTAGCTTTAAGGCAAAATCAACATTGTACATGAAGTCATGAACTAATCATAAGCAGCTAACATTATTTTAAAATTCGAAAACAAAGATCCAACACTACATGCCACAATATTATTCTGATGTACAACATTAATTTGCTAATTAAAAATCACGCAGCTAATGAATTTGAAATTTTAGGTTTTTTTTTTAAACACAAATTAACGTATGATTTTTTTTTTTTAAGGTAAAATAAAACTATGATTAATTGTTTGTTAGAGTAAAATTTTGAGAAGATATTGAAAAATATTTTCTTAAGATATAATATTATTTAATCATAGTAAATATAATTATTATTCATGTTACCAAAATTAATAAGACTCTAACTATTTTTCCTCCTAATTTCCCTCCATCTTTTTCATCTTCCCTCCTATGATGAAAATTTTTCCCTCCAAACATCTACACAATTCCCTCACTAATTACAAATAGATTCCTCCACATGTTACATTTTAATTGGGGGTGTATAGAAGATTCTATACACCGAGTGTAACCGTAGCATCTTCCTAAGACATGTACTTCTAGACATACAGCATCTCCTAACAAATCAATACTTAATTAGGGGTAGACCTGACAAAACTGACCCGATCCAAATGACCTGACCCGACACACGAACTCAAAACCCGAAACCCGAATTGACCCGACCCACTATAACCCGACCCGAATGTTTATTGTTGCAAACAGATTATTATCCTGAATAGCTCGATAATAGCTGACTCAAAAACCCGAAACAACCCGACCCGAACCCGAGACAACCCGAAAATGTGGCAAACCGAATGACCCAACCCGAACTGGCCCGACCCGACCTTGATGACCCGTTTTACCAGGTCTAATTAGGGGTCAGCTGACACGAATTTTCCTTTAAAAAGTCCTTTGGGACAGAGAGTCGTTGAACAATCTCACCGCAAAATGCAGAGGAAAGGAAAGAGTGAAAGGAGAATGGGAAGGGAAACATAATTAATTATTTAAATTATTTTTTTGAACTTTATACAAACAAAATCTTTATACTGAAACTTGATTTGCAGAGACGATAAGTTCAGAGAACATCAGTTGCAAATACTCACTGCTAAATGAAATCGGGACTTACTTCCATATTGTGGCAATATAAACTATTGCGACAACCTTCTCTGAAACATATGATGCTGGAAATTGCTTCAACGCAGCTAACAAAACGTACTGAACAACAGCAATATACACATCATATTATAGCTTTAGAAACAAAAGCAGTCCTACAAAAACCAGCACGGGCAGTTACCGCCAGAAAAGTCAGGTACATGCCTCAACCAGACGGCTGAAAATTCTCTAAATAGGGGAAAAATGTGCAATTTGAACTCCCAAACTAATGGCATCAAGTATTCGAGCGTACACAACATTTAATTGTGCAACTAACAGTTCAAATCTGAAGCAGTAATTGGGGCTTGCAGGCTCTCGGATCTAATAGAGAGAAATAGAGGCTGAAAATTTGTCAGAAAACCGAATGCAGCGGGTAATTAAAGAGGGGTGCAAAACCTGGCCGTGTAAAAGGGCTATCATTAGGCCGGGTTTGTATTCGTCAAATTGGGGTTGATTCGACTTATTGGGGTGCTACTGAAATAAATACTCAGTATAATTTTTTTTTTTTTTTGGGCAGCGGTAAAGTAAATAAGCTCAAATTTTACACACTCATAGCACTTTGCGCCAGGCCATGAGCAACTTTGTTAGCTTTCCTAGGAATAAATCTAAAACAAAGACAGTGGAAACATGGAAGCAGTAGGCCAATGTCTTCCTGGCCAACTGCAAAACAGTGGAAACAAAGACAGTATAATTTTTATTATCCAAAATTCCGCAGTTTTTCTCAGACATGTGAAATCAACCAATTTCTTTTCAACCAACTGCTTGAGAGCATAAATTTTACTGTATATCAATTCCAATTCCTAAAAGACCACCTCTAGGTACTAGGTAGTATCAATAATGTTATCGTATGTGCATCGTCTAATATATAACTCACTACTTTACAAGCACAGACTCTATGGTATGTGATCTATTTTAATAGCCATTGCAGATAATACAGAGAAGCTCAACTAAGACTTGTTAATAGACCTACTGCACACAGTCTTCAATGAATGGCAGAGTTTGCTGAGGTCTGATTTAGAGTGGCCAGCAGATACACACAATCTGATTCCGATGGGCAACGGACACGTGTCAATTGGCGACCTCTTAGATACTGCTACATAAACTCCATGCTCCTTCAATACCTGCATTACATTTTAGTTATTAGTTCCATAATGCACTATTTAAATACAAGACGTATTTGCAGGTTTTGAATTGCATGCTGGCCATTTCTGGGCCAACTGCACAGTTTATAACAAATAGATAATAACTTGGGATTGTATTTGTGCAGCATAACCAATCTAATTTATACGAAAGTAGAGCCAAGATTGACAATATAATTCAAGTAATTTGACTGAACATTCAACATATGGAAACATCAAAACTGATAGAAGATTAGGAGGGTTCTCTACTCAGACAAGCGGAAAGGACAGAGTAGAACTTATTATTCAAAACACTACAGCTAGCTAAACAATTCTCATTCTCATACTCTCGCTATAGCCTGTCCATTCAATTCAGCAGCGGTGTTTATTTTCTCTCACAATATATTGGGATAAACTCCCTCCATCCCAGTCCTTTGCTTACCTTTTTATATGTCCATTTCCCTTTCACAAGCGAGATTAAAATGTCTCCAATATAGGAAACTTAAAGAGGAAGAAATAAAGGCGCCCTTCCTCTTCTTGCCCTCCCTT
The DNA here is from genome assembly GCA_028566215.1 of Silene coronaria. Lineage (NCBI taxonomy): Eukaryota > Viridiplantae > Streptophyta > Magnoliopsida > Caryophyllales > Caryophyllaceae > Silene > Silene coronaria. The sequence goes on along the minus strand of JAOWBH010159315.1, from coordinate 5,100 downwards.
TCTCTTCCCTCCTACTTTTGCATCCAAACAAAGTCTACATGATTTGGGCGTGACGCAACACATGAAAATACAACGCTGCCCACAACAATTTAATAGTTTTTAGAAATAAAGAGAAAGGGTTTGTAGCACACACTTGATCAGCAATTTCTTGGAGCAACTGGTTGTCAGTCTCGGTAGCACCTGTGGACTGAGTTAGCTTCAAGAAAACTATGGGTGAATCCGGACTGCTCACCACTTCAAGTCCTTGCAATATTGACAAACCTAACAGGCGCAATATTTTTAGAGGTCTTAGTGTTCAAGATTGCATCAGAAATAATCGCCATTTATTCTCAACAAATTTAAGGAAGCAAGGCGATTACCGGCCCTTAAGAAGGTAATGTTCTCATTTAACTGTTGTATTAGACTAGGATATTCTTCAAGCACACCGAGAGCCGACATTGCGGCACTTGCTAAGTAAGGTGGCAGTGAAGCAGAAAAGACATAACCTTTGCTTTTTAGACGCTGCAGAACAACAAACAAAGATCCATGAAAGGTTGTACGAAATATAGTACTTCAATATCCTTGAACACAAGATCAATGCATAACTTGTACTGAGTCTCATGCTAAATAAAGCCAATAAGAAAGTTACAGAGAATCGCAAAGAGGAGCATCATAAATAATACAGCAGTTATTTTATGATCATTTAACTTTGTGTAGCTTTCTTACATGGTTTTGCACAGATCCGGAATTACTGCAAAATGTTCCTGTGCAGAACCCTCCTTCGGAAGCCAAAGCATGTCCCATTGAAGCTGCGATCACATCAATCTTCCCAATCTGCGTATTTGACAATAACGACATGAAAATCTTAGTTCTGCAGTTATTTGGAGTCTGCAAATATGAATCTGCATATTTAGCAGTTAGCACTGAATGGAAATATTATGCCTCAATTTGTATTAATTACACACCGGTATCCCATAGTATTCAGTGAGACCTCTGCCTGAGTGACCAAGAACACCAAACGAATTGCTCTCATCCATCATCACCCTGCACCTATACTTGTCCTTCAGTCTAATTATTTCATCCAGTGGAGCAATTTGACCTGAATTCTGCCAAGTTATATAAAGAAATTAGATCAGATATTATCAACTTCACTTGTGACATTTAATTATAACAAAATCAGCAAAAATGTATATTGAGAGCGGCAACCGGTAATGCAAAAGTTCAGCAAACTTCATGCATAAAAAGTTTTTCAAAATGCATAAAAAGTTGACGAACACAAGTGATAAACATCAATTGAATTCACTTTCGTGTATTAACTCCAAAAGAACAGACGAACAAAGATAATCCTTGTTAACTTTCGGGAGATAGGACTGATATATAAGCAAGATTACCAATGAAATGTGGAGTACCTGATACACTGCCTCAATAACAATGAAACACTTCTTAACACGCTTATATTTAAGTAGATTGTCAATCAAAACATTTTCCAAGGATGTCATGTCATTGTGCTTGAAATACACAATAGTTTTTTCCTTTGTTAAGAGAAGTCCATTTTGAATGCCCCAGTGAACTCCTTCGTCCCTGGAACATACACAACAAACACCATATGCTCGTATTATTTACAAAAGACAACTTACCTTATATGAGATTGGCTTACATTTAATAAACACAACCATTTTAAGATCTCAAAGGTAGTTACGGAGTGTTCAAGCTACAAAGCATACTTACACGACAATGATGTTGGTTTTTCTGCAGTGAAATGGAAGGACACTGAACGTGGTAGCAAGTCCATATGGATAAAGTATCGAATCTGAAGTTCCCAAAAACCTAGCAATTCTAGCCTCACAATCTAAATGAACATCTGCAATAATAATGAGAAACGATCAGTGTTATTACAATGACTCTTCAGCCATATATACTACCAATTTGATATTTCTTTTTCGGGTAAAGGGGCACAATGGTAACGCTCAACATTATGATGTCATGTTTGCACAAAAGCGACCAAATCTATATACTGCATTGCTAAATCTTACCCAGACTCCCATAAAATCCACGAGGGCCACAAGACCCGACACCATATTTCTCCACAGCTGACACACACGAATCCTGCAATAAAAGCAAAAGTTACTAAAACTGTTTCTTAAGCTCAATTGTTTAAGCAAAGAAAATGCCCAAGAATTTCCTGGAAAAAAATGACTGAATAGAACATGCAAGCATAAGGTTTCTCTTACGAGTATTTTTTGATGTCCAAGTAATCCTAAATAGTCTGCTGAAGAAAAATTCACTGCTGATTTTCCAGTGATCACTGTGTGAGACCCTGCAGCACTGCATTCAAGCATTTGATTAACGACATATTAATGACTTAATGAGTATGAAACTGACCCAACATGATTATCTTTTCACACGGTATTAGAGCCAGTGTGACCAAAAGGTCACGGGTTCAAAGGGGTCATGTTAGGTGATCACAATCGTATTTTTTTTTCATTATAATCACAAGATCAACATGTGAAGAGGCAATTGTCCAACCTTTGTAACAGTTGAGGTGCATGCTGCGTGTACTCCGTGAGAGCTGGAACAAGTGAGACAGGAGTCCATTCATCACACATTTCATCTGTTTCCTACCACAAACCAAACAACATAAAATCAGTTCAGTAAAAGTCAACAAAGTAGTAATTAATCAACTCGAATACTGGTTTAAACCGAGTTTATCTTAGCTAGGCATGCTTGTTCAGAAGCATAGTCATCCAAATTCCAAACTAGGTAATACAAGCAAATTCTGAAATATAAAATCTAACCTGGTTTGTCAAAATTTCGACTACTTTCTTAGGCGGAGGCTCACGGTTTTTATCTGAATGAGATATGAGATAAACAAGAGCGACGAGAAAAAGAGGGATTGCTTTGTCATAACGTTGGGCGGTATACTTGATATAAACTTGCAACACTAGATGAATGTACATAATAATTATAAAAAGGTAAGACAGAATGTCTTGAATGAGTTGAATCTGTTGGTCGGAAAGCGTATCGAATCCCAGTTTTTTAGAAAGTACTGTAAATCCCATTCTCAACAATAATTAAGTACTTGATTTTGTCCGCTAAACAAAGCAACATTGATCCAACAATCAATCAATCCATCATATATATATATAGTATTACAGAGTCCTGTTTTTGTTACAACTCTAGTCCGTCTACGATAAGGTATACGATTTCTGTGAATTTGATTATGAATAGAAAACGGAATTGTTACAAGATAGTCGACACTTTACCGATTTTACAATCAGCAGATTGATGATAATAACAAAGACTAAAAGAATACTAACATAGATTTAATCAAATCATCAATTCAACATAAAATTGTTGAAGAAATGAAATCATAGCTCGTAATTTTCATCATCAACGACGCTATAGTCTGCAACTTCCACGGCAGCCCAGAAGTGGTCGTCGGTTCGGAGTAACATGTCGGGAATTTCTCGCGCGTCATCTGTACCCTAGATCGTTATTATGATTAACGTAAATCATTATCTCCATTACTTTCTACTCCGTGGGTTTTAATCGTTCGTTTACTTAGACCGTGTTTTTCACATTCAGATTTTACCATTTCGAATTTTACAATATTACACTTGCTTTTTTTTTTATTCTCACCCAAGTGATTCCTTTCCTTGTCTCAGTTTACCACCAAGCACCAAATCACTAATACCGACTTCGGTCAGTCACAGGCAAATTTCAATCCGGCGGAGCTCGGCCTCCCTTCCCCTCCCTCTCCCACACTCCCCCTCCCCATGCTCCGACCACCACAGACCACCATACCTAGCCACCACAATCCACCGGCCCAACGACCCATTCCAGAACGTCCACCGGCTAGAACCACTGGGCTTTTATTGATGACAAATGATACTCTTTCACAATTAATAACATTACTTCACTAGTTGAAGACTTATACGAGTAAGTATTCAAGTTTTTGGAACAACTAGATTTGATTTTAAGGAATTATTTGTGAAATTTTATAAATACCCCATAATCAATAGGGGTATTATTGATAGTTCACTACTTTTAGTTAGTATGTTTAGAAATATCACAATTAATTTGAAATATAAATTTAAAAAAAAAAATGGAAAATAAAAGTGAAATAGAGGGAGTATAAAAATCTCGAAGCATTATATACAAGTTCTTAGCATATACCAGTCCTTGCATGAGGAGCCCAATGTAGACAACTTGGGCCGAGAGAGAAAAGCTCATCTGTATATGACTACATCTTAATCATTTCGGAGAACCAAGTACTTGTTCTACAGCTACTGGGTGGCAATCAATTTGCTTTGCCAAAACTCGTAAATGTATGTCCAAACTGGAAATTGTTTAGTTTTCCTAAGATTTGTCGACCAAGGACGACGCTTCTACACAAAAGGACAAGCAAAAATACAGTATGACTTGAGAATTAATTAACTGTATTGTACGAGTGTTCCATATGATTTAAAATTTACTAAAGCACGACACCTCAAAAATACAACAGGATTAGACTAACTTTTGGTGACATATAATTATATCGCTAATTAGCATTGTAAGCCGCGTCTGCTGAAGAAGTGTCCATATCATTTAGGCCAAACTCTTCGTTTTGCTCCCAACTTCTCTCATATTCTTCAGCTGCACAGGAGAACCCAAACGTAGTGGTATTAAGACAATTGTCAATACATGAATTATCATGTATCTCGCAGATGATGCACGAATACGGTGAACACGTTACCAATGGTTTCTAATATGAGACCAACAGAAAGTTATGTCCAGAATTGCAACTATCGGGGACAAGAAAGGTTGATACTCATCTCTGATTTTCCCAAGGGGGGAGGGGGAGCTTGATTAGTAAAATCTGTTGATAACATATTGACATTCAAGGAGATACTTATTGTCTGTGTTTTTCCAAAATTTGAAGCAATAAACAGAGCCTGACAAGTAAAGCGATCTTCTCTTCTAAAACTTCAGGCCTTCGCAATCTTGTACAAAAATATGATAAACCAAAAGCGGATACTCTTTAGCATAATCCATGTACTTCTAGACATACAGGATCTCCTAACAAAGCAATACTTATCTGGATTCTCCGATAAAAAAAAAAAAAAAAAAAAAAAAAAATAA
>JAOWBH010159304.1:0-11435 GCA_028566215.1 Silene coronaria | reverse complement strand
ATAATAATAATAATAATAATAATAATAATAATAATAATAATAATAATAATAATAATAATAATGTTGAAATAAACTAAATTGAATTGAACTGAACTGAACTGAACTGAATTGAATGAAGCTGAACTGAACTGAACTGAACTGAATAAAACTGAACTGAACTGAACTGAACTGAATAGACTGAATTGAAGTGAACTGAAATTAAGTTCTCCACTCTTCAGTCCTGAACTCGTGACTATGGTGAATCGATGTTCATACTCAATCAAACATGTTTTGAAGCGCATACTTATTCCTCCTATCCCTCTCCTCCGTTTCCATACTATTCCTTCAACTTTACCAGGTATATATCTCTCCCATTTATTTATTTTTATTTGATTTGAAATATGGGATTTTTAAATAATTGGGTTTTAGTTTTTTGATTAAATTTTTGCAATTTGGGTATAAAACTTCACGACGGGTTAGTCTGATACCGCCTGTTAGTTTTAATTGACAAAGGTAAGACTGCGTACATCGGACTGATACTTGTTATATGTGAAGAGGGCCCTCGAGGAACTGAGATAATTTGGGTAGAAAATATTCTAATGGGTTATTAGTATTGGTTGAGACGGGGTAAGACTGCGTACATTTGGCTCCGACCTTGTTAGATGCGGGAGCTATTGAGGCAGTTGGATAATTTGGGTAGAAAATTGGTGAGTTTTTGGTGCATGTAGATACAAAAAGAACATCATTTGGGGTCGGCTGACATGAATCATCCTTTTAGAATCGTCATTGAATGATCGCACACCTCAAAATGCAACGGGATAGAAAGAAAAGGGTGAAAAGGGAATGGGAAGGGAATGCATAATACAAAAGTCAAGTTAAACCTAGAGGCATCAAAATAGAAGTTAATGCAGATACAAGGAGAGAAAATTACTGGTAACAGAAACGAACCTTACATTCTGCTCGCTTGTCATTCTTAGATGAAGCCTTTTGTTTTAATGGTTGATTAAGAAACATAGGTGATAACTGTAATGATATAGTGTTACATTTTAAAAACAAGTAGGTCTTGCGGTTTTATGCAGGTAGATATCGAGCTCAAGGAGCTAGCTTTTCAACCTTTCATGGAAAAGAGAGTGATGTTGCAGTGAAGGTGTCATTAGCAAAAAGTCTAGCGTCGATTGTGGTTGAGGAGAGTAAGGTCAGTGATAAACCTCAAATGACTAGAGTTGACATGAAACGGATGATTGAAATACGGGTAAAGAAGAGAGTTAAGCAGCATTATGTGGATGGCAAGTTTCATGATCTTTTTAGGAAGGTTGTTGCTGATCCTAGGACTCTTATTGATGCTTGTAATTCTTTGAGAGTATGCTCGAATGTGGATGTTGATTTGTCAGAGAATACGGAGATTTGTTTTGATTCATTGTCGGAAGAGCTTGTCAATGGAAAGTTTGACGTTAAAGCTAATACGTTTACTGTCTCAACGAAGGGGCATGATGAAAAACAAGTACTTGTACTCCCTAGCTTCAAGTTGAAGATAGTTCAAGAAGCCATGAGGATAGTTTTGGAAGTCGTCTTTAGGCCTCACTTTTCGAAAATCTCTCACGGTGGTCGCAGTGGAAGAGGGCGATTATCAGCTCTTAAGTACATTCGGAAGGAGATCGGAAAGCCTGATTGGTGGTTCACTGTGCTTGTGACCAAGAAACTAGATTGCCCTGTGCTTGGCAAGTTGATTTTGACCATAGAGGAAAAGACTAATGATCCCCAACTTAGTGGGATGATCCGAAGAATGTTTGATGCGCAAGCCCTTAATTTAGAATTTGGGGGTTTCCCGAAAGGCCAAGGTCTCCCACAAGAGGGAGTTCTATCCCCTATATTGATGAATATTTATCTCGACCTCTTTGATGATGAGTTCCATAAAGTGTCGATGAAATACGAGGCTCTTGATTCATGTTCTTCGGTTGATGAAAAACAGCTACAGTCCAAGTTGCGTAATTGGTTCAGAAGGCAAATAAAAAGCAGTCCCGACAAGATTGTTGGTCTAAAAGATTCTGGTGTGAGAGTACATTGTTGTCGTTTCATGGATGAGCTATTTTTTGCTGTTACTGGTCCAATAGATACTGCTCGTTCATTGAAGTGTGAGGTATTAAATTACCTCCATGACTGCCTTCTTCTTGATACACACAGCGACTGTGAAATAACACCATGTAATCACCGCCATGGTGTTCGTTTTTGTGGCGTGTCAGTTGTTGAAGTTCAGAATGATTGTCCTGCAGTGAGAGCCATCCACAAGTTAGAGGAAAAAGTGACATTATTTGCCTTACAAAAACAGGAAGCATGGGATGCTGGTACTATTAGAATAGGTAAGAAATGGTTAGGTCATGGTGTGAAGAAGGTAAAAGAGTCGGAAATAAGACATCTATCGGAAAATAATGTCCTTTTGAGCAAAATTTCTCATTACCGTAAACCTGGTATGGAAACAGATCATTGGTACAAACACTTGCTAAAGATTTGGATGACGCAAGAGGTAAAGGTAAAAGCTGCCATTGATGAGGAATATATCTTATCCAAGTGCATTGCTGAGCCTTCACTTCCCCCAACATTACGGGATTCGTTTTACGAGTTTCAGAAACAAGTAGAAAAATACAACTCTTCCGAAACTGAAACTCTTCTTTCGCTTTTACCACCGTCTGGCATGTCCCAGGAGTGTCCAACCATGACAAAGATTCTAGCACCTGTTCACTTGCTAAAGAAGCGCCTTTTGCGTTATGGATTGATCAATGCCAGAGGATATGCTTGTGCAGTCCAAGCCCTCATTTTACAGGATAAATGCCAAATTATTGACTGGTATTCTGGTATTGCTTCTAGATGGGTCAAATGGCTTGGTGAGTGTGATAACTTTGGGAAGATAAGGCTCAATATTTTGAATCAAGTTAGAATGTCTTGTATACGAACTCTTGCAGTAAAATATAGAATACATGAATCTGAAATCGAGAAACGTTTTGAGTCAGAGCTAACTAGAATTCCACTTAGCCATGATCTGGAGGGTGATGTTTCTGAAAATTCACTCGATTCATTTAGTTCTGGTTATGATGAGGGATTGATGTATGGAATTACTTATAGTGGGGTATGTCAACTGTCTCTTGCTCGACTAGTTAGCATGTCACGACCATGTAATTGTTTTGTCTTTGGTTGCAATGCTTCAGCGCCATGTGTTTACACCCTCCATGTTATGGAACGACAGAAGTTTCCTGGTTGGCATACAGGATTCTCCAGTTGTATTCATCCCAGTTTGAATAGAAGACGAATTGGGTTGTGCAGACAACATTTAAAAGACCTGTATTTAGGTGAGATATCACTTCAATGTATTGATTTTGGTTCCTGGAAATGAGTCTAGAAGAAAAGAACGCAACAGAACCGTTTCTGTAAAAAATGGATTCTTTTGGTAAACCAGATTCTTCTGAGAAGTATGAAGTGAAGCTTGGTTTTGGACAAACTTCATGTCTTAGTAGGTATTTTTCTGGCTCATTATGTGAACTTTCTATTGCACAGTAGGTGTTCATAGTTTCTGTTTAATACTTTTAATTGTTACATTACTTCATACTCGCACTATTATTTTTTCTGGCTCAATTTGTGTTAACTTTATAATGCAAAAGTAGGATTCCATATTTTCTATTCCATTTTTGAACATTGCTGCTTACTATTTTATACGACATCTCACCTTTTTTTCATAGAAAAATGGAGCATAAAAAAGAATACGAGAACGATATGGTAGACTAGAGAAATTGGAGAATGATGTAATGGGCTCCACTGTCCACACACACACACACTACAAAAACCATAAAACAAAGGAAAAATGAACTGAAAATGTGTGCTGAATAGGAGATATCTGGTATGTTTAAGGTACTTGATGGAAAAAGATCGAGGTTCCGGAAAAATACTCTGATTGGGTCTGCTGAAGCAGGGACGAACTGGGAGGGTTTATTTTAATTTTAATTTTTAGGTCAATGATGTTTTTTCTTGTAAGACCTTCTCACCTTAGAATCTGTCAAAATAATAGCATTGATCTGCTTCAGAACATGCATAAAGATAGTGAAGCATTATTCTTGATATAATTTCATCGGAGGATCGCATTATCAGAGAACATTATTCAAATTTCAGAGACGTGTTAATTATTGCCATTATCAGAAAGCATTATTCAAATTGCAGAGACGTCTGAATATCAGCCACAAGTGGCTTGTCATGCGTCTCCACAATTTGAATTGCATTCAGTATCTGTCGAACTACAGGGGTCGATCCCCTTTGTTGGGGCGTGCTGGACATAATTCTACTGCAAGTAGTTTTATTGCTTTGCCCACCTTTCTGGATTTAACGTTTTGCCTTTCTGGGTGCTTCCAAGATAATTTATTTTGTTTTCTTATTGTACTTAACTCACGGTGATTCTTAGAGTTCTCTTATTGGTATACATATGTGATATCTGCGGCTTTTCTTTTCTTTGCAATGAATTGTGCTGCCGTGTTTCTTACCTTTGTCTGATGCGAGCTCAACCACAACCTGAGAACTTTTATTTGTGAGGATAATGCACATTTTTTATTTTTAGCCAAAACCCCTCTAAATCTATGTGTTTTTTTTCTTTGGTCTGCTTCCAGGTGCGTCTCGTGCTTGTACCTGCCCCAGCAGCATGGACATTGTTTGAAATGTCACTTTCCAAAGCTTTCGATATCCTTAATCCCAAAATGATTTGGGGACGGCTGACATGAATCATCCTTTAGAACTGTCCTGCTTGATTGCATACCTCAAAATGAGGTAAGTTAGAAAACGAAAAGGGAAGAGCAAATGGGAAGGGAACATAATACCAAATTCAAGGTATGGAAATCAAAAACTCAATTTTCTTTTATAAAAACTTAAGATTTAGATCTAAAATACAAATTAACAACAATAGATTTGAAAATAGAAGTAAAAATTAATGTTTCGGAAAATCTTAGAAGTAACAAAGTATATTATTTAAGAAGTTTTTAGGTAAAACATTTGATAAATCTGAGAAGTAGACAAATAATTTTGAAAACTAAAATAAAAAACGATAAATAGTTCAAATAATAATAGGTACTAAAAAATCCGAGTTTCCCACAATGTTGGATAATTCAGAACCTGAGGCGTCTATTTATGAACCTTCACATAAATTTCTTTTCTCAAGTTCTATCTTGAAATTTTAGCTGATATACAAAATGTGGCAGGAGATCAGTGATCACCGTCTTAATATTTTCTGGGCGGTTTTTATGAGGTATGGTACTCTATTAATTTGTGCTACTTCTGATATCTATATTCACAATTTGTTCTAGCAATGACTTGCTACTTCACTGTGCCCTGCCTGAGGTAGAAGCTTCATTTGAGGCAGGGATAATGCTGAAGTTTTTTTCCCGTTTGGTTCTGGATAGTGTCTACATGTTTTTGACGATTTCAGAGAGGACTGTGCCAAGCCACAACACAGAGGTGGACAAGACAATAGGGTGAGTTTTCTGTTATGTATAAACCTGATGACTGTTTTCCAAACAGTGGTCATGCTTTAGTTATTGCTTTTGGCAAATGGTTTTGAGCTCAGCTCCTTTCTCTGTGTTGAACTTGCTTGATGCGTTTACTTTTATGCTCTATGACACATCACTAAGATTAGCAATTTAGCATGTCGATGTAATGTCGAGAGCCTCAAGACTGTTTGTGGCCTTACACATTCATCACACTGTAAAAAAGGGCATGCCCCAGTGCATCTTTACTGCCAAAAACACATTCCTGACCAAAACTGAGCAGTGGTTACAATAAATTGTTGTTTTTTTTTTTTTTTTTTTTTTTTTTTTAATAAGAACATCCTCCCTAGTAGTTGCATCTGTATCTAGACATAAAGACTATTTCTGAACAGTCAGGGCGTATGCAGTGCTGTGTTGTACTGAACTTCTGATTTATCGGATATGCAGTCTGACTTGGTGATTCACCATTTGATTACCTTTTATGTCTTATGAGTTAGGACTAGAGTATTCATGTGTGCTTTTTCTGCACAGTTGCATCATGTTTGATTCAATGTTTTCTTTTGGAAATCTGCTTTTCTTTATAATAATAATGTCTGCATTGAAAGCATGTTGGAAAGATAGTAAATTGATAAAAGTACAATGTTCAGGAAGATCACTATTGTATGCTATTATGGTCCATGAGTTTTGTATGAGACGGTCTCACATGCAACAACAACCCGATTCCTTATGATTTCATCCCCATTTATTTATAGGAGCACACTACAAGAATTAAGAGGCTTGCCGACTGAAAATTACCGACTACTCTTGGTTACCAACCAAAATGAGTCAGTAAATTGCTGACTCATAAGGTTTAGTGTACTTGTGCATGCTTTATAGTACATTCTTGACTATTTGCTGACTCACAGTTCGTACTCTTCAGTTTGACAGAAAACGAGCTCAAGAAAGAAGAGGAAACAAGCTCAACCACCTCAAACCGAGCTCCATTTACAATTTTACGCCTTCAACCTAAGCTTAACTCGGTTTAACTGTCGAGCCGGTGTCTTCAATCATGGCGTTCATGGTGTCTTTGTAATGTAGTACACCTTAGTGGGTTTGCTGGGCCACTGTAGCATGAGTATCATGTGGGAATATTTTATTATTTTGGCTTTTATTTATGCTTAAAGTGAGATTTATGAGATAAAATAGACATCTCATATTTTAAAAGTATTGTCGCTTTTATTATTTGTTGCGGAGTTTTATAGCTGCCAAAAAAAAAAATTAATTGTGGCGGAGCATTCAAAGTCTATGCTAAAGCCATTCAATAAATAAAATTTAAATAATGGTCGCATTCATGAAATGTAAATTCATAAAATGCTAATCGGCTCCTCTCACTATTAATTGTGACCTTGTTTAATTTACAAGATATGTCAATTTCAAACGTTTGTTCAATATATGCACGAAATTGGCTTGAACGAAGAGGGTGTACTACTTAACACTAAACGATACGGGGTTTTTGTTACTATTTGATGATATATCAATCAAACATGTGTAATTAGTGATGGATTTAGTGAAAACTTAACAATTGACTTCAAATAACATGTTTTATTAAGGCCCAAGTATGAAATATACTCCTACAATAAATACAATCTAACAAATTCTTAGGACACAATTCTTTTGAGAATATCTATCATAAATCTGAAATGAATCAAATAGATACACTACATTTTAGGAACACAAATTCTTCTTTAAATTGGGAATATCCGTTATAAATTTGAACGAATCAAATACGATAGATAAGACAAAAACAAAATGTTTAGAGACTAGCAAAATTCCCGTCTTATCTATGTAAAGAGCGCAATTTGTTCTGTTTTAATCTTAAGACGGTATTACCTATCTTAAAAATGACTAATTATTTACGAATCGTTCTACCATAAACCTACTCAAATACAGTGCTTGATAACCTTTATAATTTCTTTTTAATTATATGCACCTAAAGTCGATCTTACACTAATAATTCAGTTGAATTCAGTTCAACATTTTTTTCCTTCAATTTAATTCAATTAAATTTAACGCGTTTAATTCAGTTTTGTTGAAACCGATTCGGCCAAAATAAAGGGGGCCAAAATAGTGTCCAAAGTTGTACAGTAATGATTGATGTATTATTTTTTTAATAATAAAAAAAAAGGCCCAATAATTGGAGGTATCATTACACTTGGGGGTTAACATCAGGTGCACGAACATGTGCGTATTATAGTACAGTAAATAATATGATAGTGATTAATCCTTACGTATGGTCTACCACACAATTACATTTGATATTGACTGCCTCTTCTTCCAGTGTTTTACTTGGTTTACAACATTACAGGTTTACATTTTTTTTTTGCGGTTCGGCATACATTGAATTTGGCTCGTGGTCCGAATTTTTATTTAAGACGATAATATTCGTTTTAATTGTAAAACAAATTCAAATATATATTAGTCCGTATATGATAGGGTATTGTATGTCTAAATATTAGTAAAAAGTTTGTCTTACTATTATCATGTATGGTAATATTTAGATTCGTTTTAGAGTATTTTAGTATTTGTAAGTCACTAATCTTTCTCAAATGCATGTTATCTCTTAGATTTTAAAGCAGTGGTGGAGCTAGAAGGGCAAACAGAGGCGGTCGCCCTCCCTGTTGGATGAAATTTTCGAAATTTTTAGTTAAAATTTTTGAAATTTTTTCGGGAGCACCTTATCTAATTAGTCGTTTACCCCCCTAAAATTTTTCGCCTCCTAAGTTCAAATCCTGAATCGCCACTATTTTAAAGTACATGCAGTCTCTCTATATACTCCGTATTTCTTTGGTTGTCTTTTTAGTTTTTACCGTGCATGCAAGTTATCTCTCGTAACGGTCAAAAGTAAACGTAACGAAACACAAACCCGACAAAATATATATTATGCTTAATATATTGATAAACTATTTGGCTTTTGTCATGTTCATGTTAATATTGTCATTTGAGGGAGGGAGTTTCTACGCCAATTTACTTGGTTCATTCCAATACACCAATATATCACCCTCATCATAGTCTTGTTAACCACTAGACTAAGAGATATTGTCATTTGAGCAAGAATATTTTTCAACCAATGATATAAATTAATACAATTTTCCCTATCTAATGTAAATGTTTTGCACAAGTAATAAATCTGATACTGCTTCAAGATACGTTCACATATCTTACCCCAATCATGAAGTTGGGGGTTCAATTCTCACCCGCGACATAGTGTGCTCCTTTGAACAAAAAAAATATATGTTCACATATATAGTGGCCAATGTAAATAATAAAACCACGGTAATCAGACACTAAAATTTCGGTTTGTTGGATTTGTACCTTAAATTTGTTATGTTAGTCGTTGCCGCTTCGAACGACTATCACGGGTCTCGCCGCCCGGTCAACGAGTCGGGGTCCAAGGGTGAAACGCCAACCTAAACGATATCTGTTAATCTGTATTGAGCGAGGATCTGTCTTGGGCCTTATTAAATCATTCTGTATTAGGTGTTAGAGACTACTTATATAAACTCTCTAAGCCTTTCCCTAACAGTCATGCATATCATTCCGTTCTGAATCTGTAATCAGAAAACTCCTCACAGTCAATATAACTCTCTCCCTTCTGCCCTGTGGACGTAGCTAACACATACACCGTTAGTAAACCACGTAAATCTGTGAGTTGTTTCTTTATCGTTCTTTGTTTGTTATTTTCTCGCTTTTGTTATAACACGGTTTTTTTCTTTCCCTTCCGCCCTTTTGTCTGCTTTAAATAAGATTCTAAATTAAATAACAAAATTTTTGATTCCTCACTAGTTATGAGTTATGTGGGTTCTTTTATAAAGTAGAGGTGACAAGCTAGAAGTGCCACAAACTTGCAAAAAACCTACCACTACAATCCTTAACATATCTTTTGATTGAGCTAGTTGCCTCCATAACATATGGTATAGATAATGTTGATGAATGAATTCATAAAAGAAAAAGTTGCAAAGGAATGAATAGTAAAAATGATATATTATCTTGATCAGTCATTATCTATCTTACATAGTAGATTATTAAAGTTAATGTCTTACACATATGAACCATATATTCTTGTCCCTCGTCCTTTCAACTCTTACTAGTACACTATTTGTCGGACCAATTATATTCTCTCCTTTAAATCTATACTTCCACTCTTCTATATTAGTGTTTAATTTAATTATCATTTATAAGTATTCTGGCTTACTTGTTTTTTCTTTTTTTGTTAAATTAAAGGGAGTCGCGAGGGCAATTTTATTGTTGACGGAATTTGAACTCATATCTTGAGTATCACCTCTCATAAACCTAAAAACTTCAAAAACTCTCATTTAACTAAGTTAATTAACATCTGTATCCTCTTTAGTTTTTCTAAAATGTGTCGCACATGTAAATAATACTTAAAAAGAAAGTTTAATTCTATGATAAATATCTTGGGAAATTAGAATCACAAGCACTTTTTCAAATTTAAATGTTACATTTAATACAAAATTTTCTACTCGTATTAAAATTATCTTAACATGTTCTCTTAGGGCACATTTTAGAAAATCCGGAATAATAATAATAATAGTGTAATCCATCAATTATGGTAATATTGGTCAAATTATAATCATTTCACCATAAAGTCAACAAGATTAACCCCTTATCTCAAGTTTTTACATCTTCATTTTATGCTGGACATCTGTTACCAATTAACACTTTTTAATATCTTATTATATGCTTGTTAAAAAATTTCCTCATATATTATTTCAAATAAACTGTAGCATATGAGTTTACGTCCATATGAATATGAAAATCAAAATTAATGGAAGGAAAGCACAATAGTACAAATTAAACGAACTATTAAATGCATTGTTGGCCTCATTTCTTATTACATTTTATTTAATGATAATTAATACTGTAGTACAAAGTATATAAATAAATTTCACACATGCATGCAATAGTTTACGTATGAATTTTGATGTTAATTATTGTTCACTTTTAGTTGAATTCTTTAAGATACACTAACACTAATATTACCTCAATATATATATTTTTAAAATTCCCGCAAATTTCGCGAGTTTGAATATTTTTTCTTAAATAATGTTGAAAATAATATAGTTATTACTCAATACAATACAATACAATTAAATTTTATTTAGAAAAATAGGGTTTAAAGAAGCGAGTCGCTTTGCATGGAATGTTTCAAAAGAAAACACCCATATGATCAAACATGCCATCGTTGGGACACATTTCAATTAGTATCTTAATATTGGAAAAATAAGTTTTATTGAGAAATTGCATGAATAATAATGAGATACAAGATGTCTATTTATACTAATATAACAGATTTAGTTTTCTAATTATCTAACTTAGGAAAATACAATATTCACATGAGTAATCGTTTTCCTAATCTAATACAAATATTCACAATTAGGATCGGAAGTGTAAGATATTAGAAATTATTTTCAATAATAGAGTCCAACTTTCACTTTAATAAAGTCAGGAGTTCAATTACCAATGTCTTAAAATATATCTTTATCCATAAACAATAGTCATTTTTCATTTATAAATACCTTTGTAAGCCCTCAATGAGGCCAGTAATTAGCAAGATCTCCGTTACTGAAAAAAAGAATTAAAACGTACACAGGACTTTGAATAGCGTGTCTCTCACAAACACGCTTTACAAAGGGTCACCGCGTTGATTCACACCATAATATAGTTACAAACAAAAAGACTAAACGTCACTAGTTTTTTTTTTTTTTGGTGGACGAAAAGAGCATAAATGTCGCAATTTTTTTTTCACTTAATAATACATTTATTTAAATTCTGATTTTTAAATTTTTTTTATATCATTTAAAAAGTATGTCGCTAAAATGCAAGCTTAATTTTTGCTAAACATAGTCATCAACTCGCTTTATGGAATGGCGTTAACCATTCATC
>JAOWBH010159293.1:0-11435 GCA_028566215.1 Silene coronaria | reverse complement strand
TCACTTTTGTAGACCACTCACTTCTCGCAAAATATATAACTATATATATTTAAATGTATACTCATATTATACTTTAACATGAGTAATTTAGATCATAAATCATTAAATTAAAGTAACTTAGTAACTAATTAGAGGAGTATAGTTAGAGATCTAAAAAGTTCACTTGTGACAACTTTAAACGGGTCACCACTACCTCAGCCCTAACTAATTACATAAACGGGTCACTTGTCTAAACCCTAACCCAGCCCATTAATTTTTTCTATTAACCAACCTGACCTGTTTAACTCATTTATCTTTTAACATGTTATTTTTAACCCACTTAACTCGTTTAACCCAATAAACTAATAAAATAAACTATATTTTATAACCCTATTATTCCAAAAATGACGAATAAAAATGCTTATTTTTAATTTGTTTGGTTGGATTATTATTGATTCAACCAAAATATATTAGGACACTTTCAAGTAAAATGGGTTATTCGTGTTAATTGAGCACAACCTTAACCCGACCCATTTAAGTTTGTGTTGTGTTGTGTCCGTGTCAATACAATTACCTAAATGGGCAACAACGTCTTAACCTTAACTTGCTAATTGCGTGTTGAGTTCGTGTCGTGCTTTCAAGTTGTGTCAATTATTTCCTCATCTACGGCGCAATATCCGTTTGATACTTAAGATGGGTCAAATACAACCCAAACTATATGGTATATTATCTAGAAAGTGTAAAAAAAAGTATATTTATTACCATCATATGATAGTATTTAACTTATCTTAAGCTTAAGACAGATGGTGTCGTTTTAAGGAAAACTTGCAATTAGGCTTAGACTTGGGCTTCGGCGTGTGCGACAAATACGCGTCATAGGCTGAAGAAAGTCATTGATTAGTTAGCTCATAGTATGTCATTATGTTATGAAGTAGTCTACTGTGAGTCTATCACCACTAATAAATGACCTATAAATTAACAAAAAGCGTAGCCTAAACATTGTGTGTGCTCAATACTCATCGCTCAACTCCTCCTCCGTTCATCTCTTCCCCTTTCTCAATATTTCTTTTGCCTGTATTCAAAACTCACAGCTCACAACCTCTGTCTAACTGTCTTTCTCATCCCCCCTAATATATCATTTAACTTCAACTAAAACTTTAATTCATCTTTAGTGCAACAATTTTCATGGATTCTATGATAAAATATAGGGGAATCCCATCTAATTTTATAGGTTGATAATATTATTCTGTTTTTTTTTTCATCATCAACATTAATTGCTTCATATCATTTTTTTTGCAATATTTTTCTATGTTTAACCACTTCAAATTTTATACATGCATTTGATTATTAAATAATAATATTTACTTGCACTATTTTTTCCAATGTGTCAAGTGTAATATTAATTTTTGTTCATCTTAAATCTGTTTTTTTTTTTTTAGATTTTTATTTTTATTAATGTAGATTGGTTCTTTTAGATTTATGTGAATATATATTTTTGATTTTGATTTATTAGCTAACCGTCTCCAGATTTGTTATATCATTTTACAAAAAAACATTTATTAGAATTATTTAGTAATTTTTATTGTTTTCATCCAGATATTTTTATGTGTTATAAATCTGGTGTTAATTATTCAGAAATTTTTTCACCAATTTCTATCTTATTTACTTATAGCCAATGAATTTTACTACTCTTAATAAAAATTATTAGGAAATCATTATTGTATTTACCTTTAATTTATTATCATCATTTATTCTTTACAACAAACAATTCATGTTATTTTTTGAAATGCATATTTATTAATTAAAATGAGCAATTATGATATTAAACTATGTGATTGGATTATTAATTTCAGTTGATTAATTATAATTTATTTACCGGTGATTCTGACCATTATAAATTTATAATGAATCGTATAGTTTTTTATTATATAAATGATGAAATGAATGAGTTTTAATTATGTATAGTAACTTTGCAAAAGAAAAAAAAAGGTGAAGAAACATGGTGGGGCCTTTAATAAAAAAATAAAAAATTAAACTTTTAACCACAATGCGACAACTCAGCACTGTGGTTGTTACTTTAATAAAGTAGATGGGTATATAGGCAAGAGTCGGATTTGGGTCGAGTCGTTTCTGAGAGCGCTCTTTAAGTGGAGTACTTCTTTGTGTTTGCTTAAATAAGTCACTTTTCACTTCCACGATCAATTTGTAGATTGTGGTTATTTTATGTTCGCTCTAGTGATGTCAGATTCAGACTGTCTCCCTTGAGACGATTATAAGCTTGTAACATTTCACAGTTCCCCCCACTTGCCCTCTCATTTGTTTCTTATGAGAGGTCACAAACGTGTGACGGAATTGTGCAGTCACAAATGAGAATTTGTGAGTCAGATTATCTCAATTTAGGGCATAATTGAAGGGGAAATTGTGGGTATCAAAATAATACTCCCTTCGTTCCGGCATTTGTTTAACTATTTAATTTTGGCTGGCCCAAGACCTCAAAGTGACTCGAACTTGCTTGACCCGACCCTACCCGACCCATACCTGACTCGAACCTTGATTGACTCAACGACGTATAGAGACCCGAAACGACAAGTACTGAGTGATATTAGTGTTATAAACGTCAAAACAAAGTTTTATTGGTTAGAACCGGTCCTAATAAATAGTTAGAAGTTGTCGAATCTTACCGAGGAAGTATACAACCGGTCCTAATGTACATCAAAATAAAACATTCTTACATGACCATCTTACCTAGGAAGTATACATAAAATTGCCTCTATGGTTTCAGGCAAGGGAAGGAAGTAAAAGTTCATCATTTGCGCAAGTCATTTTATCGACGCAAGCTCCTAGATGTTGGTTTGCCAAACTAGCTGCAGCTTTAAAAGAATACAGTTTGCTTCGGTCATACTCTGATTGTAAATGTAATACTCAGTATTAGTGAAAGGATTAGGATAAGTTAATTGGGATTATTAGATGGATTACTGGAAGTAACAAGGACCTTATTTACCTCATACGAGAGTAGAGTGACCAACCGTGTGTTCCAAATGGACCGAGTAAGAGTTTGGGGAGACCGAGCGTGAGTGCACTCGGCCGAGTACAAGTGTACTCGACCGAGTGACTCGGTCACTCAGCCGAGTGGCGCTGTGTAGGCTAAGATTTTATCCGGATTTCCCCCTAATCCTTTTATTTCTTATCTTCTTTTCTCTCTCTAAAAACTCTCCATTCTCTCTAAAATCCTCCTAAAAACCTTGCTATGGATTCTAAGCTTGGATTGAAGATTATTCCACCTTGTTTACCATCCTTTTATCATTGTAAGTTAGATCTAATCACCCTCTTAACCCTAACTTTTGGGGGGTTTTGTATAATTGGTAATTAGTAACTCTAATTAGATTAGTGGGTAATTAGTGAATACTAATAAGGGGTTATGGTTGGTATATTGGTATAAGATGAATTATGAAGGTAGTTATGTGATTATTATAGGTTGAGACGGTTTTGTGAGATGGAATCAGGTGAGACTCGGATAGCTTATTGGAGTATGCTTAGAGGTAGGTTAATCCTACTCGATTTCAATAATTAATATATAAATGTTGATGTTTATGAATAGTAATTCTATTATGAGCATCTTAGTTGCATTATGACATGTTGAAAGAAGAGTTGAGATGTAAAAAGGGTTAATGGGAGGTTGGGTGTATTATAACATGTGAAAGAGAATGTTTGACTTGATATCATGGTAAACATATACTTGAATTTGGAGTGAACATGGAACATTAGATGTTGGTAACATGTTGTGAGAAAGAGGTATTGTCCCATGAGATTGATAACATATGGAATGAATTATATGTGATTGCATTATTGATGTATATTGTGTATGATTGTATATTGATGTTGGAATTGGGAGGTTGTGTTTGTACAGTGGTTGTTGAGGAGACGTAAGGCGGTCGCCTATTGCGGCTTCCCACCCCAATAGGGATGTGTACATTAATGACTTAAGTACGGAGAGACTTACGGTGAGCCATAACGTCGGGCAGGAGTCCGTTTAGCGCTCGGGCTCAGTACGTGGGTGCGTCTCGGTACTTGTTTCGGACTGAGGTCCGGGTTGTGTGGTGAGCGGTGCTGCGGTGCCGTCACTAGGAGGTGTTGGAGGCTCAAGTATGATCCGTGTGCTACAATAATAGTTGCATATCGTGATCATAGTTTCATAACATAATCATGTTGCATATCACTCATGTTTATTTCTATTATTGAAACTAACGCTTGTGTTATGTGTCGTCACCCATTCCGGGGTGGCCTGCCGTGATTCTTATGTGTAGCTTTTAATTCACAGGTTTGCATTTGACGTATTTGGACATGGGCCGTGCTACGAGTTGGAGTCGAGTAGAAGACTAGACGTAGAGGCCGTAGTAGACGAGTTGTATTCATTCATGAACACCATATTGTAATGACTAAACTTGTATATGTCTAAAATGTTCTCTAATTGGTGTTTTGAACACTACCCGGGGCAACCGAGGTGGTAACAACCTCAATTACCTAGGCCGGGTAATCAGGGGTGTTCCAAAGTGGTATCAAAGCGACAATTTTGGAACCTAACCCAATAAACCCAAAATGAATGTATGTGTGTCTAATAAAATAAACCCGGTAAGGAAGCAATAGGAGAATAACTTTGGGTGGGTAGGCGCCTTTATTCCAAACTTATGCTCTTTTGCCTTTATCGGTAAACTACGAGGAAAGTCGGGTGATGCTATATGTGCTTGATGTGAATATGTGCATAATGGTGTGAATGTGTGGTCGATAGTTGAGGAATTATTCGGTTAATGTGTAAACGAAACATGAGAATGAGTAGATTTCTAGTATACTATGAATTATAATGTGAAGGATAGAGTAATAGCATGTCAAGAGCGATATATGCATATGTTTATGAGAAAATGAATAGAATGACATATGCTTACTTCTTGTGGTGCATTGACGTGCGGGCCTCGAGATCTACGGTGTTATGTCTATATGTTTATATATATATGTGTAGGAGTATGTTGTAGACTAGTAGTGTGCTAAGTACTTGTCTCGGTAGACCGTTGGTATATAGTTATTGTGAGTAGTAAATTATTAGAATCGATTGTTTAGACGTGCGTGAGTTGACTCGGGATACGCCACCGGCGTTCGGGTGGACCTCCAGGTCATATTTCATGTTGCAGGGACCAAATAATTCGAAAATAACAACAACAAAGCACACTCGACCAAGCAGGAAGACCCACTCGACCGAGTAAGGTCCGCACTCGACCGAATGGACCCACACTCGACCGAGTAAAAGCTGAGCAACTTGGGTCCTGCCGGTATCGCACTCGACCGAGTGGATTCCGCACTTGACCGAGTGGAATCGCACTCGACCGAGTAGAATCACACTCGACCAAGTGGACTCGCTCACTCAGCCAAGTGAACTCGGCTGAGTCCCCTATTACTCGTGAATCCCCTCTTCTTTCTTTCTTACTCCTTCACTCTATCTTATTCATTCCTTCATCAAAGTACCCCATTTCTTCACCAAACACCACAAAAATCTCTCTTTACAACTCCATTGTTGTCGGTTTTAGCTTAAACTCGAGATTTAGACTCCAAATTTCATCACCAACCACTTTAATCACTCAATGTAAGTTGGTTTCTCTCTCCTCTCCTCCTCCATTATTTCAAAAATTGTAGATCTAGAGTGTTTTCTTAAATCTTATCCTATTTCTTGCTTGTTTATGGTTAATATATGACAATTAACAACCTTTCATGACATTATTGTTGTTAAAAATGAGGATTTGATGTTAATTTCGAACACCCTTTAAACCACTCGAAAATCTCATTTCATTCTTAAATGTTGCATTTTATTAATTTTTGTTGGGTTAATTGTCCAACAAAGGCCTAACCTTTGTTGTTGATGTTGGATTTCGCTTGCAAATCGATTTTTATGCCTTAAAATTTAGGGTAAATTTTCGAATTTATGGGTAGTTCATGCCGAAGGTTTGATTATTATTCTTCAAAACTTATTTTAATGGTCTTAAAAGACTCTAATCACTATAAATATTGTTAAAATCTTGCCTTTCACTGAAAAATTTGACCCCAAAAAGGGACCAATAGGGTCGAAAATTATGGGTATTCAAAAGGTATGGGGTTATGTTCAACGTTTCAACAAAATGCCTTAAAAGAATGTAATGTGGATTAGTGGTATGATGAAGATGACTAGAATTTGAAAATTTTAGAAAGGTTCAAGTATTGAGTAACGATTTTGGTTCGAATGCCATTTGATGACACAAAAATTTGAAGGTCATTAGTAAGAATATTCAAAACTTTGACGAACTTCTGCTAATATGTTTAAAATTTTGGTAAAAGTTTAAATGATATACAATTTACCTTGTAAGTATGAATAAATTTCAAATCTTGGTGTGTAACCCACCTTTTATTTGTGTGTTGGAAAATTTGCCCTAAGTTTTATTTACAAGGTCTAAGGAAGCTTTCAAAATAGTTAGTCATGTAACCAACCTTCAACTCTTAAATATTTAGATGTCACAAGTGTTATTTCGTACTTAAACCACGTTATTTGGTGAGCCTTGTCTTACATGATCTTAAAACTTACTTTAAAACCGTGTTTAATCTTCTTAAGTTGAAATCCTTGGTCAAAATAATGGTATTTTAACCCGAGTTAAGAGATTTAAAATGTGGAGAGAATCTAACTACTACGTAGCCTCCTATTACCTCAACATTCTCCTTGTTGATTCTCATCTCGACTTTTGTGTATATTTTGACCTCGTTGACCAATCTCCAACCTATTTAAACCTTAAATTCTCATTCATCGTTGTTGTACAATTGTTTTGTAGCATGTCTCGGAGAGGTGCAAACCGTCAAGCTCGTGTCCATCCACCAATGTATAGGGCCCCAGGTTATCCGAACCTCGAGTTTATCTGTGAGGCGCACCTTAACACCTTCCAAGCTTTAGCCCGGGTGAGGATGGCTGCCACTAGGTGTGTCTATGACGCGGCCTTGGTGTCTTTGGGAATTAGGGATGAGGTCTTAGGTATCTTTCGGGGACTTAGGTTAGAAAGCCTCTACTACTTGAACGAACTATCCTACCGGAACCTTACCCTGGAGTTCCTTAGCTCCTTCACCTACGACTGTTCGGACTTCTCGATCCACTTCCGTGTTCGTAATGTCGAATACCACCTTAGTGACCGCCAATTCGCACAAGCCTTAGGTGTACCTCCGAGTAGTGCGTACTTTCTAGATGATCACCCCAAGAAAGTGTCGGTGGCTAGATTCATTGGGTACTACACGGGAAGGAGAATGACCAGCGTAAGCACCATGAAGGCAAACGATGTAGAACACCTGGCCCTACGTGTATTTATTCGGGAAATGTTTCACCTTCTATTAAGGAGAGATGATGTGAGCAAACTTAATTCTTGGGAAGTTTTCCTATTGACCTCTTACCTTAACCCGGAGCGGGATAATCCGTTTCGCATCAACCTCACCTCTATCATTGCTTTGGCTTTCAAAAGGATGGCCGTACCGGTTAAGTGTAGTTTAGATTGTGGGGCGGTCATCACCCGGTTAGTGAAGACCGATTATGACTTCATTCCGAGGGAGGGCAATGAGGCCGTGACCAACGAGGTGCCCTACCTGGACTTGGCTTATCTGAAACATTTGAAGTGGGTGATGGATATGCCGGGGGGAGGGTTAGCGTGGAATGTGGATAACGACCTATACTTGAGAGTTTCCGCGGAGGAGGCGGCCTTAGTACCTATTGAGCCTCTTGAGAAGGCTAACGCCATTATCAACCCACCCCAAAATTACACCGTTTTCCAGAATTAGACCTTTGACCTCGATGGTGACAAGGAACCCGAGGCTCGTGCCCCTTCTTCGGCCCACCTTGACATTCCTGGGATGAGTCGTGTGCCGTCACCGCCACCCGTTAATTTCACACCCAACCGTGCTAGTTTTTGCACGGAGGTCCCGAGTGACCCTAGATTTAGGGCTAGATTGGACGACCTCGGTTTCTGTATCAATCTGAGCCTCACCTTTAAAGCAGGATTCGAGGCCTCCGTGAGGCAAGGGGTGGCACCCTTGCACCCACCTAGATTTTGGACCCACGCGGGAGACGACACCGGTGTCTTCCATACTTTCGGAGTCGAGCTTAGCGATTGGGGAACCCGAATTCCCCATGATTTTGGGCATTTATTTGGGCCATGGGCGGGGGACCACTTTGCTAGTGGTACCGGTTTCTTTGGCGATGGGGGTGACTCTACCGGGGGATGAGAGCATTGAGAGAAAGGTTGGGAGCAACCCTACTACCAAACAGAGCAACAACCATGGGGATATCAAGCGCCGTAACCCTACGAGGAGCATCGGGGATCGACTTAGGGCCAACTACCCCAAGAGGAGCCGAGATGGGGCTACCAACCTCCAGAGCCGGAAAGGTGGACAAACCAACCACCCTCGCACCATCAACAATCCCAACAAGCAAGTGACGACGATGAGAGCATGGGTTGTAGGATGGGTACTGGTAAGGAAGTCGCACGCTACGATTCCGATGATGGTGGTGCAAGAAAAGGCAAGGGCAAGGTCAATGGAAAGGCCAAGGCAAGCGGGAGCAGAAGCACTAATAGCCTCATGTCTATGGCATTTTTCAGCCTCACCCAGAAGAGGTCCCGAAAGTAGTTGAGTCCTTTGTTGATAAGGATTGTTAGTTGTCTTAAAATTTGTAGTGAATTATAATGATTGCCATTTGGATTATTTTTTGTTGTATGTATGGCGGCCATAAGGCCGAGATACCTTATGAGTACGTGTTTACATTATAGGATGCACGTCGGTGAGAAAATTAGACATACTTTGGAATGGATGTTGTGTACTTGAAACAGAAACACTTCGGCCTGCCCAGTGGGCACTCGGACGAGTGCCGCTCGCACTCGACCGAGTGGAGCTCCACTCGACCGAGTGGAGCTCCACTCGACCGAGTGACTCAGTTCACTCGACTGGTGGCCTAGCATGACAAAATCTAGGAGTTCTGCGGGAGTGGCACTCGACCGAGTGACCATTCACTCGACCGAGTAGGTCACTTACTCGGTCGAGTATAGCCTATACTCGACCGAGTGGAACCTTTGACGCCCTATATGTGAGTTTTGTAACCATATGTCGTCAAATACGTATGCATATGACGTGTCTTACATGTTTACTTACACAATTGAACTCGTGAATGATGAATTATGGTATGAACAATTGACAATGGTACTAGCATGAATGCTTGGTAATCGCACATGCATGACAACATGATGAATATAGTAAGTATGGATTAATAAGACGATAAGATAGTTGTGGTATGAACAAAACTTATTTTATCCTGGCAACGGAACATAGTTACGAATCTTATGATTGTCAAATAAAGAGGTCTCATGTAAGAGAAGCGAAGTATGGTACCTGTATGCATTGCGTAATAGCCATAATAATACTAGTAGCAAGTCATCAGTAATGATTGGTGTGATTACAACATCAAATAGAACCGCATAGTATATAATAATAACTCGATTTTTCCAGACGGGTAGAGGGTAGAACTTTGGGACGAAGTTCTCTTTTTGGGGAGTGGATAGAAATGAAATAGTTATTTTGGTAACTTAGGAAAAGAAGGGCAGTGGTAACATTTTAGAATTTGGGAAATACAACGTGACGGTAAAAGTAAGGATGGTGACAAGCATTAGGTTGAGCATGTTTCACGACTCACGAGAAACCATGGTGAGGGTAAGCGGAGTACAATGAGACTTTGGGACAAACATTCGGAAATTAGGAGTGAGGCGAACTTAGGGGACGAAGTTTATTTTTAAGAAGGGAAGACTGTAATACTCAGTATTAGTGAGAGGATTAGGATAAGTTAATTGGGATTATTAGATGGATTACTAGAAGTAAAAAGGACCTTATAGACCTCATACGAGAGTAGAGTGACCAACCGTGTGTTACAAGTGGACCGAGTAAGAGTTTGGGGAGACCGAGCGTGAGTGCACTCGGTCGAGTACAAGTGTACTCGATCGAGTGAGTGCACTTGGTCGAGTGACTCAGTCACTCGGCGGAGTGACGCTGTGTTTGCTAAGATTTTATCCAGATTTTCCCCTTATCCTTTCATTTCTTATCTTCTTTTCTCTCTCTAAACACTCTCCCTTCTCTCGAAAATCCTCATTAAAACCTTGCTATGGATTCTGTAATACTCCATATTTTTAAAGGATAAATGGGGGTGTTATAGATTCTAAGCTTAGATTGAAGATTATTCCACTTTGTTTACCATCTTTTCATCATTCTAATTTAGATCTAATCACCCTCTTAACCCTAACTTTTGGGGGGGTTTTGTATAATTGGTAATTAGTCCTTCTATTTAGTGGGTAATTAATGAATAATAATAAGGGGTTATGGTTGGTATATTGGTATAAGATGGATTATGATATTGATTATTATAGGTTGAGACGATCTTGTGAGACGGAATCGGGTGAGACTCGACTAGCTTATTGGAGTATGCTTAGAGGTAGGTTAATCCTACTCGGTTTCAATAATTAATATGTAAATGTTGATGGTAATTCTATTGTGAGCATCTTAGTTGCATTATGACATGTTGAAAGAAGAGTTGAGATGTAAAAAGGATTAATGGGGAGGTTGGGTGCATTATAACATGTGAAAGGAAATGTGTGAATTGATATCATGATAAACATATACTTGAATTTGGAGTGAAAATGGAACTCTAGATGTTGATAACATGTTGTGAGAAAGAGGCATTGTCCCATGAGATTGATAACATATGGAATGAATTATATGTGATTGCATTATTGATGTATATTGTGTATGACTGTATATTGACGTTGGAGTTGGGAAGTTGTGTTGGTACAGTGGTTATTGAGGATACGTAAGGCGATTAGGAGACCTCCTTACGATTAGGTCGCCTATCAGGTCTTCCCACCCCAATAGGGATGTGCACATTAATGAATTGAGTACGGAGACTTACGGTGATCCGTAACGTCCGGCAGGAGTCCGGTTAGCGCCCTGGCCCAGTACTTGGATGCGTCCCGGTACTTATTTCGGGCTGCGGTCCGGGTTGTGTGGTGAGCGGTGCCTTCACTGGGTGGTGTTGGAGGCGTTGGAGGCTCAGGTATGATCCGTGTGGTACAATAATAGTTGCATATCGTGATCATAGTTGCATAACATAATCATGTTGCATATCACTCATGTTTATTTCTATTATTGAAACTGACGCTTGTGTTGCGTGTCGTCACCCATTCAGGGGTGGCCTGCCGTGATCCTTATGGGGAGCAGTTAATTCACAGATTTGCATTTGACGTATTTGGACATGGGCCGCGCTACGAGTTGGAGTCGAGTAGAAGACTAGATGTAGAGGTCGTAATAGACGAGTTGTATTCATTCATGGTGTCTATATTGTAATGACTAAACTTGTATATATATATATA
>JAOWBH010159282.1:304-11436 GCA_028566215.1 Silene coronaria | reverse complement strand
GTATGTATATATCCTTCATAACATTCATGTCCCTTAAATAGTCAATTAAATGCATCTATAAAAGTAAATTAACAACAAATTAAATAGGTAGATGAACAAGCAAAATGGTTTAAATCAATTAAAGGCGTCATAAAAGTAAATTAAGAACAAAAATAATCTAATTAAATTGGTAGATGAACAAGCAAATGGTTTAAATATTGACTTTTGCAATTCTTAAACTGAAATAATAAGTCAAGTATATTTATGACCTAAATTTCAAATCTTCGTGCACTAACTCCTATCTTTGTTCCCAAAAAACCCCATCTCTTCATCAAAAATCTTAATTTTAAGAATTGCGACGTACTTATAAATAGTCGATACTCCCCCCTTCAATTTCCATGGCAAATAGTTATTTCAAAATTATCGAGACCACATAAAGATTAATTAAGATGGGAAGCTATAACAATGAGTTCTTAATGTTTAGACTTTTTTATAGTAATTATTACTATGGACAGAGGAGATGGTCGTAGTAAGCATTGAAATTTGAAGTCGTAATGAACGATATAATGTTGATTGTTATGGAAATCAAGAGTAAAGGCCAACAAATGACCACATGAGGTTATTTAGTGGTTTCTTATCAATATTATTTATCCTTATATATTTTGTGCAATTTAAATCTATTGTCATGTTTCGTATTTTTATTCTTAATTCATCTTCATTTGTTTTGTACTTTAGGATTTATGTATATGATTTCCATCTTGGACCTCGGTGTTATTTTCGGCAATTTTCATGGTTTGAAGTAAGAGTAATACTCTACTCTCATCTTTTGTTAATTGTAATTCCAAGAAACTAAAAAAACAATTCCTCATTGTTAATGAACTAAGATCCTAATACGAACATACACTATAGTTTTCGAGTGTCTTATGCATAATCTTCTACTTAAGCTAATTTTCCACCCATTATCCTACTTTAATGCAAACGTCATATCTACAAGACTACAACTATGATATTGTAAAAAATAAAATAAAAATTGAACATGCTAAACCATAATTTTTGAGATATAATTGATAGTTTTTTATTCACGTGTCTCCCCTATTACACTTACACAACTATATGTGATAACACAAATAAGTAAATAATATTAAAAGGCTAGCTATTGTAAAATGTCATAAACAAACCCGTGAATTTTCATGGGCAATTAAACTAGTTATCCGTAAATATTCTATTACAACTTCCTCACATTAATATCGAATGTGAGATTACAACTTGGATATTTATGACCCCAACAAGAGTGAGTTTTCAACTTATCTTTGAACATACTAAGGCCTAAGAAACCAAATACCGACTCTCAGTGCCGCCCTAAAATAATAGCCCTTAAACAATTAATACACCATGCCATCAAGCCACATATGTATACCCATATTTTCCCGCTTAATATCCACATTTCATGTATTAAATTCAAGAGAGAAACTACACTCATCCCGACACCAGACTCATTTTCATACATGATATAACACCATATATAATAAAAACATATGAAACTATAATGCTCCGTATTATTGTTATAACACCTTAATTTATCTAGGAGCCTTTAGTAAGACCTCCCAGATAAATAGGATTGTTACCAACTCGGTTGTCCGAGTTAGTGAATAATAAAGATAACAATACAATGTACTTTAATTAAAATTACATAAATATTATCAAATGACTTAACTGTCTTATTACATTATCAATACTAAAAGACTTATTAACTAACTGATACAGTGGAAGTCTTTAAATTGAATAAAACTAAAGTGATAAATAATTATATCTTTACCTACTCCAATGGTACTCGTCACGTCCTAGTCCAAGCAACCAAGTCAACCTCACAAATTAACACTTGCTTATCTCACTGCTCCCAAATTGCAGGAGATATCAATTGGTTCACCACAGAATTGAAATTATTTAACACATAAGGCAAGTCAACCAACAATTGAGTAGGGACTAAATAAACGACATAAGTAAAGACAACAGTGTTAGTAACAATATCAATTAAACCAACTCAAAATATAATGATCACAAGTAAAAGTAGCACCATTATCTTCCAACGCTTAACGACACACCCTTCACAATTACTTCTCCACACTCCGTCTTAACGCTTCCTCAGCTCCGAAAGTGTACATCTCCCTAGTAGTGAGCATACTAGAGAAGAGACTTCGAGGGGCGGCTAGTGATCAACTGAAGCAACAAGGACTAGCGGATAGCTCATACCGGTCCCTTCAAATATTACCAAAGGACTAACGGTTCTCACACCTGTTCTTTTAACAAACAATACACAAGGATTAACTGTAATACCCGACATTATTAAGAATGTTAAGGGACCCTTTTTGGGATTAGGGAGTAGCCATTTAAGCTTAAGGAGAGTCTTAATCTAGAGTATGAGGAGAGTGTTAGACTAGGTGTGAGTCGTAGTGGATCGAGTATAGGTTTTCTGGACTGAGCAGTGAGTGACTCGGCCGAGTATGGGTATACTCGACCGTGTAGGTGTGCACTCAGCCGAGTATAATGGATACTTGACCGAGTGGCTGCACTCGATCAAGTGTACGAAGCACTCGACTGAGTGTGTCGGTTCAGTGGGCGTCATAACTTAAGTCGGGATTAGAATTTGTAAAACAAAAATCATTTCTTTCTCTCTCTCTCTAAAAACCCTGATTTCTCTCCCATATGTCTCTAAGTTTCCCTAATATTCCTTCCATGGTGTTTGAGCATGATATTGAAGATCTTGCATCTTTCATCTCTTCTTTACCTATTTTACCTTGTAACTAAAAGATTCCATCTTTTCTACTTTCTTTATTGTAAACCCTAATTCATTTGGGGGGTTTGGGGATTTGCTAATTAGTAACTATAATTTGAATTATGAGTAATAATAAGGGGTTTTGTATAATTAAAGAGTATAAGATGTGTTGTGATGGTAATTTTGTGATTTATGTAGGATGAGACGGTTTTGTGAGACGAATCCTTGGTTGTCTCGAGTTGCTTATGAAGTTTGCTAAAAGTGATATTGTGTATGTCGATACTGGAATTTATAAGACTCCCGACAAACAACCGATGATGATAGGACAATATGTAATATCGAATTGACACTATCAATTATTGGACTCGTTTTAATTAATTTGTGTTCAAGAATGATTTAAAATTATTTTTAAAAGTTTTAGATGATTAACTATTAAATTGGCTTTTTGAGTTTATCGGTTTTGTTTTTAATCAAGAATTGTCATTTGTTTACGTTTTATTGAAAATAAAATAAAACTCGACTTTTTTTTATTAATTTCTAAATTACGATTTATTTATTCAGTGTGAAAAATTGAGTTCAAATTTTGAGATGTTTTATAAATGATTTTTAAATTGATTTAAAAAATTGGGTTTAAAGAGAGATTTGCGACCATCATATACACGTTTTCAAGCTTGATTCGCGAAGCGAGTTGGGCTCGGTTTTTGATCAACTTTTGACCCAACTTCTTTCTCACATAGCCCTGTGTTCGAACCTCACAAAACCCACCTCAATACCTCTCTTTTCCTAGCCCAAAACACATCCCAAAGTCATCCCCTTGCATTCCCGTCTTCTTTGTTTTCGCAACACCAAACCCACACCTTTGCTGCCCCAAACTTTACTCCTTTTTAGCCCCACTTCCACACCATGCCTAGACCACATACCAATCCTATGCTCGTTCTTAGTAACCCATGGAAATCACTCACGAAGCCCCCTCAAACAACCCCAACCCGAGCCCTGAAACTTGACCGCAACACAGGGGGTCGAGCCCTTATTTCGGTGTCCTCTTGTCCCCCCTTACTCGAGCCACTTAGCCACCTAGCCATCATATTACTTAGCCTCCAAGACACCTCTTCTTAACCTAAATACGAGATGCTACTCCTCACTAAAAACCCTTGACATCTCCTTCTCTATCCTTCTATATAAACACCCTTTTGCTCAACTTTGAAAACCATTACAACAACCCTTAAACATTCACGTTTGCAAACCATATGACCTCTCATACATCCCTTACGCACCCATAAATAAACCCTAGAATCCACACACGATATTAGAAGAAATTCGAGCATCAAACTTTGCTCCTTTTTTGTGTTTCCTCTTGTTTTGGATAACACCTGTTTCGACCGAATTATCATCCATAAATCATCAAATTTTTTTATCTTCTTTTAACAAAACAAAACTTTGATCTTCAAGGATTCCCAAACATCTTTGAAATTGAATTTTTGTCGAGACATGGCTTTAGAATTTCCGTTTGAAAACTGCCGCGTGCGAAGTGTAAAAAAGGTTATTATTATTGTGATGATAATTACAATTACAAGCTAGACAATTTATACAATTAGAGAAGAATAGCTAGGTTATTTGTTTCCTAAATACATGGAATATGCACAATATGATAGCATATACGTAGGAGCTAAATTAGGAGTGAATATATACATAGAATAATTAGGTGAATCCTAATTATTCTCAACATCCCCCCGCAAGATGGACGGTCGGGACGAAAGGCCAATCTTGGACACGTGCATAGCAAAGCGAGGTTTGGGAAGAGACTTGGTGAGGGCATCTACGAGTTGGTCATCATTGGCAATGGGAACCTCACGTAAAAAACTGGATTGAACCTTTTCCCTTATAAAGTGGTGGTCCAAGGCAACATACTTTATTCGTGAATGAAAGACGAGGTTGACACTGAGATTAGTAGCACCAATATTGTCGCAGTATACGACAAGGGCAGCGGGAAGTTGGATGCGAAGTTTACTGAGCAAGTGTCCAAGCCAAGTGAGCTCGGCGGTGGAATTAGCAATTGAGCGATATTCAGCTTTGGTAAATGATCTGGCCACAATACGTTGTTTCTTGGAGCTCTAAGAGACGGGGTTCTGACCTAGATAGACGATATAAGCACCCGTGGAAGTGAAATCGTCTTGATTTCCGGCCTAGTCCGAGTCAGAGTAGGCATGAAGATTGACAGGAGAGTCTCGGTGAATGAGAAGGCCGTGAGACATGGTGCCTGCCAGATAACGCAGAAGACGCTTAAGATCATTCCAATGGCAGGTCGTAGACTGATGCATATATTGGGACAATTTGTTCACGGCGAATACAACATTGTGTCGAGTTAAAGAGAGGTATTGGAGACCACCAACAAGGGCACGATATTATGATGGGTTGTCATGAGGAATACCATCACGGAGACTCAATTTCATGGTGGCATGCATGATCCTTCAAGGAGAACTTGTGAGAAAGAGTTCGGATGAACGAGTCTACTTGAGCAGTACAAGAACCAGTCATAATGATATCATCTACATAGACAAGAAAAAACAGGATGCAAGTTTCATGAAAAATAAATAGTGAAGTGTCAGAGACCGAGTTCTTGAAGCCATTTTTGACAAGAAAAGACCAGAGCTCAATATACCATGCCCGCGGAGCCTGTTTTAAACCATAGATGGCTTTACGGAGACGGTATACATGAGACAGTTTGGTTGGATCAAGAAAGCCGGGGGGTTGGGCCATGTAAACCGTATCAGTGAGGGTGCCTTGAAGGAAGGCATCGTTGATGTCCAGTTGATGGAGAGGCCAGCTATTGGTGACAGAAAGACTTAATAGCCATCGTACCGTGGCCGATTTTATTACCGGGCTGAAGGTTTCAGTGTAATCGAGACCAGGTCTTTGGTGAAAGCCTTTGGTGACAAGGTAGGCCTTATGCTTATGGATAGTGCCATCGGGGTTGTATTTTGTGCGAAAAACCCATTTAAAACTGACGATGTTTTGAGCAGAGGAGAGCGAGACAAGTTCCCATGTACCATTGGATTTGAGGGCATTATACTGAGCTTCCATGGCAGACCGCCAAATGGGGTCTAGGAGAACTTGTTTAGTGGTTTTGGGTTCAGTGGGTTGAAGATGGGTATGGAGATTGAGTTTTTCAATTGGTTTGTAGATGTTGTGAGATGTTCGGATAGCGTATTGGTTATGGGGAGGTGGGGGTGGATGAGGGGGAGGGGAAAGGGAGACCGTGTTCATGGTGGGAGTAGGGGAGGGAGTGGGAGGATCAGGTGAGGAGGGATTAGACGAGGGTTGAGGAGTGGCATGGGTCAACACTACATGGGGCTGATCTAGTGGAGGGGTAGAGTACAACAGGGGAATAGTGATATTACACCACTCGGTAGAGGATGGCAGTGAGGCAGAAGTAGAGTGCATCGGAGGTGAGGCGAAGGGATAATTGGTGTCAATAAAACGTACATGGCGGGAACTGTAGATGCGATTGGTGGTCAGGCCAAGATATAGGTAGGCATGTTGGGAGGGGGAGTAACCGACAAAGACACAAGCAATAGAGCATGGGTCCAATTTGTGTTTGGTATAGGGCCGAAGCCACGGAAAACAAAGGTTGCCAAAGTTGTGAAAATTGTCGTACTTGGGGTTGGTATGAAAGAGGCGGTGGTAGGGAGAGTGATTTTGGAGGGTGGAGGTGGGCATGCAGTTGATGAGGTAGATGACTGTTTAAAAGGCATGAGGCCAGTATAGGAGAGGCATGGATGCATGAGAGAGGAGAGCAAGACCGGTGTCGACAATATGGCGGTGTCGTCGTTCTGCAAAGCCGTTATGCTCGGGTGTATGCGGTGGAGAAGTAAGATGTTGTATACCATTTAAAGTGAGATCAGATTTTAATTTGTTAAACTTGCCACCATTATCAGACTAGAGCGCTAAGATGGGACGGGAAAATTATTTTACGACAAGGGCCTTGAAGTGAAGGAAAATTTGATGTGGTATGACTTCTTTTTAAGTGGAAAAAACCAAGTAAATTTAGTGAAGTGACCAACGAAAATAGCATAATATTTGTAGTGATCAAATGAATATTCTGGTGAAGTCAACAAGTCACTAAAAATTACTTGAAGCAGAAAGTCAGTATGAAGCGAAGAGACATCAAAGGGTAGTTTATGACTCTTGTACATATGGCAGACAGAACACACAATATTATTGATAATTATTTTGGAACTTAAATTTGAAACAATATGCTTTAAAACAAATAAATGGGGATGCCTAAAACGGTGATGGAGGTCCGCATCCTTGAGAGCAACGGCTTGTGCTTTAGGAGGAGACAATACTGGTCTATAGTACACACTGTCTTTGGCTGGACCCGTGAGGATAGTAGAGCCGGACTTAGGATCCTTCACATGAAAAGAATCAGAATTAAAAACAATGAAGACATTATTTTTAATACAAAATTTGGAAACAAAGATTATCTTTTTACGCATTTGGGGGACAAGTAAGACATTAGAGAGACTAAAGGAAGATGAGGGAAGGAGAGTAGAATCAGCACAAGTAATAGGCAGCCCGGAACCATCCCCTATAACAATCTCATCGGTGCCATCATATGGGTTGTGCAGGGAGAGATTGGCGAGGTCGACTGTGACATGGTGTAAGGCACCACTGTCAAGGAGCCATGGGTCTTGAGAGGTGCGTACCGTAGGGTTGGCTTGGGATGTGGTTGGTGTGCCGGTGTAGCGAAGTACTTGGATATCAGTGTAGAGAGCCTTGAATGTGGGGCAATATGCAAGAGTGTGTCCTTGAACATGACATCACTAACACTTTCCGCGAAACAGGTTTTTGGGATTTTGGTTGACAAAGGTAGTAGTAGCGGTGGAATTGTGGTGAGTGAAAGAGTTGTCACTGGAAGTAGAGCGGGTGTGGGTGGAGTGGGCTACGGTTGGAAAGGGATTAGTGGTACGGGTTTCAGTCTGTTGAAGGGTAAGTTCAAGACAAATTAGCTTTTCATGGAATTTAGTAAATGAGATTAAGGAGTCTCGGGCATTAACAGTGTCACTGACCGATTGATAAGATGAATTGAGGCCATCAATAATGTGATATGTGACATCTTCTTGAGATATTTCTGTGCCAAGAAGAGCAAGACCGTCAACAATAGCTTTGTTTTGTTCATATACTCGGTGATAGAGGAAGAGCCTTTTAAGGTATGTTTTAATTTGTGTCGCAATTGCTTGATGTGACCACGAGATGGGAGAGTGTAAGAGGTGGCTTAGGAATCCCTCGCTTGTTTGGTTATGGTCAAACGGTTGAGAATGAGACTGATTTTGGAATGAAGGATGCTTGCCACGGCACCAAAAAGAAATTTGTCTTGCCGAAACCAAGTGCCATAGGCCATGTTTGGGACAAGGGCATTGTCTTTTTCAGTGATAGTTTTTTGGGGCGGTGCAACACTACCGTCAATGAAGGTGATGAGACCATAACCACGCAGAAACGATTTAAGTTGAAGTCACCACTGTTGGTAGTTCGTGCCATCAAACTTCACGACGGAGTGGATGTTGAGTAGAACGAGCGGTATGGAGGGCTCGTGTTGATTAGGAATGGGTTAATTTGGAGAATGGAAGAGGATACACCTTTCTCCTGATACCATGTAGAAAAGTGAAGAAACCTAATTTGATTATTTAAGTGTTGATGATGCCTTAAGACAAATTAAATCTCATTGTTTATTTAATCGTTTGCCTCTTAAATGTTAATCATGTAGTATGAAAGCTCCTAATCGTCAAATTCAAGGTTAATCAAAGCCGTCAAGAAGATTAAAGATGAATAAAGTCATTAGTATAAGAGTCATGGTATTGTAAGAGATCATAAACTTGATTTGTGTCTAAGAGCTAAAAACAACAGTTCAGTTCACAGTTGTTTCTGACTCAAAGTTAAGAAATATTTCGAAAATGCTTTTATCATTGACAAAATGTTTTAATCTTTCATAAATGAATTTATGAAATGTTTTGAAGTGTTTAAATGAAATTTAAGCTTTGTATTTCTTGTGAAAGAGTTTGCTTGCAAGGTAAGACACTTTCTATTAATGGGTTATTTATTTTTTCTATATTTGGCAATGTTTATGGTTCCAAGAACACTTCCAAATAAGCTCTTTCTTGATAAAAAATTTAATCCATTTTTATTAGTGAGTGGGCAACAAGATTACTTTGTGTAGTAAACTTAGATTACTTAAGCAAGAAAACCGTTTCTTGCATAAGAAATCTCGGTTTACTTGAGTAATAAACCGTCCCAATTTTAAGTGTTGTTCAAGCAAACATTTAGCAATTATTTTCAATACTTGAACTATAATTGTAATGTATACCCTACTTTGATGCTATAAATACCTCACTCATATCATTTGAAAAAGTGTGTAACAAAGAGTTTAAAACCGAAAAAGACTTGGAACTTTTATCGAGTAATTTAACTTTGTAAAATCGTCTGTCATTTAAACATAATTGAGTCGTGTTTTGCAAAATCATTTAAGTCTTTTAATTGGGTTAAGTTTCACTTAGTCATTCAAATCTTATTCTATTATCTCGTATTAAGTACTTAAATTTTATCTCCTCCATTCAAGGTGTGAACATATATGAGATAAGTGGAGTCTTGTAACAAACTGAGTATAACTAAACCATGTTTTAGGATAGAGTTATCTTAAGCAATCAAAATATTAACTGTGGAGTAGCTTTTAAGCACGGAGTCTTTCGGCGGAGTAGCACAAAGCAAAACTCTTGGAGTGGAGTAGCTTTAAGCATAGCAACCGGAGTAGATTGGGGAGTTATTTTATTATTCGGGGTCTTAGTTTGTATGAGTTTACTTTCTAAGGTGTTTAATAAAATAACGCTGGACATAGGTCGCGGAGTAGTGACCGAACCAGTTTTAAAAATATCGTTGTTAAGTCTATTTACGTTTTAATTCCACTGCAACTAAAACTCACGTTTTTCATCAGAATACACAGTAGTGTGCACTGTGATTTTTACTTGCTGAATTGTTATTGAATACTTCGAACTCTATAGTTCTAAGTATCAATTTCTCCTTTCATCTAAGCATTGTTTAAAGTGTTCATTGAATTTTAAATAAGCCTTCATGAAGCTTATAAATAAACTTTGATTAAGTTTTAAAGATTTTTAAATAGACACCTAATTCACCTCCTCCCCCTCTTAGGTGCATCCGTTCTTGATTCTTCAATTCCCATGTGCAAAAATTTCCTTATAACCATCCCCCTCATACTATCTGTCGTACACATAAACCACCACCTTGTTAGTCCCACGTGTCATCCCTCTAATCATCCTCACATCATTCCCTTCCTCCATACTATTCTTCAAAGCCAAATTTCCATTTCTCAACACTTGATCTTGTCCTCTGCTACCTTCGCCCTTATACACCACGACATCATTGCAAATCAACTCATTCCCATAACCTACCGTGGCTACCACCGATGTCGCTAACAACGTCATTCTTTCACATGTTTTGGTATAATCGATACCGTTCATCGACTTGAAGTGTACTCCCATTATTGCTAATTCAATTCTTGAGTTAAATTCTTCATCGCTCTCAACGCCCCTACTTTTTTAGTAGGTTTAAAATACCTATATATTTTCATCATCTCTTTCCCAGCCATCACATCCCTTCTCATCACTAAAGTACGCTTTGCGACCAAATCCATCATATATTGTTCTATACTCGTATAGAATCCAAAGTCCTGTTTCAACCGAATCCATCTTTTCTTAATAATCAAGATTTGCATGCACACATGGGTTCTTGGGTCGCTTTTCATTGATGTCGCCACATTCAACAATCGAAATTGTATGCATAGTTACTTGTTTCGTTTTCACGTGCACTACTCCAAATGGGCACTTGTGCCACGTCTAAATTCGTGACACAAATGCCAAATTTCCGTGGTTAAGGCACTTCATCGCGGGAATACCTTTCGTTGTGCAAGTAACCATAGAAAAAAAAACTAGCCACAGGAAAAACAAGAACGTGGCTAGAATTGAAATTTTAGCGACGGATCGCTTGTGCTAATAATTCTTGAGGCAGAAAATTATTCCCGTAGTAAACAAGTTACATAAAAAATACAGAAATTTGTTATAGTACCTCTTAATTTTGTCAAATTTTTCATAGTACCCCTACTTTTAAGAACCTGTTCGTGGTACCCCTAAGTAGGGGTGAGCAAAACTGTATACCCGGTACGGTTTTCAAAACCATATCGGGTATACGGTTTTAAAAATCGCAAAAATCACGATACGAATCCGATACGGTTTTTGGTACCCGAAAAAAACCGTGTATACGGAATTCGTATATACGGATACGGTTTGGTGGCAAATGAACAATTGCCCAGATG
>JAOWBH010159262.1:0-11437 GCA_028566215.1 Silene coronaria | reverse complement strand
AATCCTCAAATAATCTTCAATTACAAGCTTGATATCAACCTCCAACTAAGACTAAAACTAGATTTCTAGGCTAGAAACAAGGAAAGATTAACACTAATTAAGAAAAGATTAAAACTTGCCAAATGATTAAAAGTAGATCTAGGTATTTGTGCCTAAATTAATCTCTGAATTTCTAACATAAAACCCTATTAAAACCTAATTAATAACATTACAAAAGTCGAGGGTATATATAGGGGGTGAGAAATGGGCTTTTTCGCAGTGCAGGCCTCCCAGCCGGTCGACCGTCTGCCGGTCAGCCGGCTGGAATTCTTCCCCAATCTTCGTTTTACACCATTCTGGAAATGGCATTCCCAGCCGGTTGGGCACCGGCTGCCGGTCCACCGGCTGGGAATATGCCTCCATCTTCAAAATCATGCTCTCTGGAAATGGCGTTCCCAGCCGGTGGCTGACCGGCCGCCGGTTGGCCGGCTGGGAATCCTCTTACTTGGGTTGGAGCTATGTTTGAGTGTGAGGGACCTCCCAGCCGGTTGACCGGCTGCCGGTCCTTGGACCGGCTGGGAGGCTGTTTCTCAGCCTATCTTCATCCTTTCTTCTTCTTTCTTCGTTTTCCTTCGGAAATGCTTTGTTTGGCCATGATTTCTCCGTTCCGCCCCGGGACCTGTAGTATGAACGTAAAACAAGCCAAGAAGGGTAACGGGGCATGATACACGGTAAATAGCATCAAAAACAATCCGAAACGGCTCGAAAAAGAAAGGAAAACGAAGTAAAATCATGACCAAAATTAAGCCCAACACCTCCTCCAAACTTACCTCTGGCCACCTCACTCGGCCCCCTCTCCTTTTCTTGCTTGTCGTTGTCTACCAGCCGATTTTGTTCGCTCCACCACCATCTTTTTCGGCCCAACCGCTGGCAGCAACACCACTCCATTTGTCTTTCCCACCTTTGACAAAACGCGTCTCACCACTGAAACCAGCACCTCCTTCCATCCCTCATACACTAGCTCATTTAGATCTAACCTCCATTATTCACATGGCTCATTTAGATCTAACCTCCATTATTCACATGACCAACTCAAGGAGATTGACGAGTGTTTGTCGCCTAGGGAAGGAGATGATGTGCAACGGTTCATTCATCGGAGAGTGTCCGTTGGAGCTGGATTGTAATGCCCGGCTAGTTCAAGGGGGAGTTGGGAGGAGGGAGGTTGTTTCTTACGGAAGGGAGGCTTTGTGATTTGTGAGATTGAGGGGTTAATTAA
This sequence comes from Silene coronaria, assembly GCA_028566215.1. Lineage (NCBI taxonomy): Eukaryota > Viridiplantae > Streptophyta > Magnoliopsida > Caryophyllales > Caryophyllaceae > Silene > Silene coronaria. Next base: position 10,182 of record JAOWBH010159262.1, on the reverse strand, counting down.
CACTTCTTTGACGGTCCACTTACTAGCCTAGCTAGTTTAATTTTGTATTTCTTAAGAACCATGTCCTAAAGAAATGGGAAGAACAAATAGAATGGAAGGGAGTAACAGTATTCATTGCTAGGCTGCTTCTGCTATAGTAAGTTGATCTGCTGTTTTTGTTAGAAGTGTGTATATAAGCTAGTATTTGTTGCATGTGATACACTTGCATATTGAACTTCTACCATGAAAAACATTTTTTTGCTTTCTCCACAAACTACGCTATAACACTCACTCATTACCTATATTGCTAAAGATTTTTAACATTGTATTTTTCGTAAATATTATGTAACGAGATCATGTGATTAGCATTGTGATTTCAAATCTGTTGAGTATTGGAGTCTTACTGTTTGCATTTATAACTGACAACTTTCAAAGTTTCATTATTTGACATTGCATCGAGTAACAATATTCATTGCTAGGCTGCTTCTGCTATATTACGTTGATCTGTTTTTTTTTTTTTTTTTTTTTTAACATTTTCTTTTTATTTTCTCCACAAGCTACGCTGTAACACTCACTCAGTTACCTTTATTGTTAGAGATTTTTAACATTGTATTTTTTTGTAAATATTAAGTAATGAGATCATATAATAGCATTGTGATTACAAATCTGTTGAGTTTTGGAGTCTGAATGTTTGCATTTATACTGACAACTTTCAAAATTTCATTATTTGACATTGCAGCGAGTCTTATATGTTGATATTGATATCCATCATGGTGATGGTGTGGAAGAGGCCTTTTATACTACAGATAGGGTCATGACAGTATCTTTCCACAAGTTTGGGGATTACTTTCCTGGTACAGGAGACATCAGAGATATTGGGTATGGAAAGGGGAAATACTATTCTCTCAATGTGCCACTAGATGATGGGATTGATGATGATAGCTATCAGTCCTTATTCAAGCCTATCATGGGAAAAGTGATGGAGGTTTTTAAGCCCGGGGCTGTGGTTCTGCAGTGTGGTGCTGATTCTTTGTCAGGTGATAGATTAGGGTGTTTCAATCTCTCCATCAGAGGTCATGCAGAGTGTGTCAAGTATATGAGGTCCTTCAACGTCCCACTATTGTTAGTCGGTGGCGGTGGATACACCATAAGAAATGTGGCACGCTGCTGGTGTTATGAGGTACGCTGTCTTCTATTTTGTTTGTTTGTTTGTTGGGTAAGACTAAGGATGACGTGGGTTAATGACAATCAAAAGCTTCTTAGGGGGGGTTTGGTTTGGGGCTTAAGGAAAGGGAATGAAATTTCTCCATTCCCTTAGTTGATGTTTGGCTGTCATTTTCCCATTCCCTTTACCCATTTTTGGGAATGGGTTTACAGTACCCCCAATTCCAGTCGCCATCCCCCCAATTTTCCCAACTCTTCCTCATTCCTTCCACTCACCACCACTCGACCACCAACACTACCACCCCAATGAGAACAATGACGGCGCTGTCACCCTCACTTCGGCTGGGTGTTGGCGACTGAGTGATCTACCCTCATCAACCCACTTATCTACACATTTGAAATCCTGAACCCACCTCCTTAACAACCATACCAAACTCTTAAAACTCACTCCCCGCCACCCGATATTCCCTGCCCCATGGAAAAATGGAAACGTAGGGAAATTACCGAGACACCCAAAAATGAAGCATACAGAATTCACATCAGGTCACCGGGATAGAGAGAGTAGTAATTAATTATTTTAAGGCATATAGTTGAAGATAATAATCAACGCTTTTGTGCTGAAGTTCAAAGTTTAAAGCTTGCTTATACTAGGCATGAAGTGCGCAACATGAATGGATTCACTTCCAAATCATATTTCTTCTTTTTGCATAAAGTTTACATCATATTGTCATGCTGTGTTTGAGAGTCTAACATGGCGACATTAATACAATTAAACATCATGCAACGCCTCTAATGCTTTCGATGGTTAGGAGGTCAGATATACGCAACCTTAGTAAATACACAGCAACAGCTTCCAAATGCTCAAGAAAATTTTATCAGCAGTTTCGTCAACCAATTGCTTTTTACCAGCACACTCGGCGTGAGCCATCTCGTCTTTTCAATTATATTGTAAATACAAAGAAGACAAAGTCCTTGGGTCCACTTAAATCGGGAAAATAACCAGTGACACCCGTTATATTGTTGCACCCTGTGACACGGTGTTTACGAATGTATGTAATTATATACTGGGGTTACTTTTAGAGGTATGTCCTTCTTATCTAATAATTTACTGGTGTGATTGCAGACTGGGGTTGCTCTGGGTATGGAGCTTGATGATAGTATGCCACAACACGAGTATTTTGAGTACTTTGGTCCTGACTATACTCTTCACGTTGCTCCAAGTAATATGGAAAACAAAAATTCACGGCCAATGTTGGAAGAAATCAGATCAAAGCTTCTAGATTACCTCTCAAAACTACAACATGCTCCAAGCGTCGCGTTTATGGATCGTCCACCTGAATCTGAGCTTCAGGAGGTTTGTTACTTTAACCTGTTCGATGGTGCATTGTTACTCTCCTTCAAAGCATCTCGCGAATTACATGTTTTGTGAAGGACAGTTCCCTCTCCTTTTTAAAACAGTTAACAATCTTTAAGACATAGAAACTTGTTACAACAGTGGAAAGCTTGTGTATATTTTACCCCCTTGCACTGCTTCGAGCGGGAGCCTCTTTGGAGGCAACACATTCGTGCTGATGATAAATAGAACTCTTTTGTCGAAAAGGACAGCAACTTAAATCTATCAAGTTGTCATCCATCGATACCTCTGCAAGTTCGGTTATGTTATTGTATAAGGTCTCGTTGCACACAGACAACACTACAACGACAATATATCCATAGACTTTAAAGATGTCTAGACACTAGATACAAAGGCTACTGTTGGTTCTGCTTCCTTGGTGTTAAAAGCAGCATTGATGAAGTTTTGATTTTAAGAGCTTAATTATTTGGCACTTTCGTGTTTCTGTTCCTTATGCGCAGGAAGATGAAGATCAGCAAGATCCAGATCAAAGATGGGATCCCGACTCTGAAATGGAGGTTGATGATGACCGGTGAGTGTATCTCTGTTTACCTTATGACTCTAGTCTTCATGTGAAATATTTTTCTTATGGCTTCTTGCTTATTTGACGCAGTCCGCTTTCTATCCGGGGCCGAGTAAAGAGGGAAATCATGGAGCCTAAAGATCCTGTAAGCTTTTAGCTGTGCAGACATTTCTCTTGCTATATAAAGTTTGAATTCACATTCTATGTAGATGTAGGAGATTTGCTACTCTATTTGTTGGGAGAAACAAATAAATTGAATTTGTCTTATTGTCACGGCCTCGTATTTGTATTGTAAAGAAGTAGACTGTTAAACTTCTCAGTAATGGTTTATCTAGAGGTGGCAGGTGGGTCAATTGGGTCGGGTCATTTCGGTTCTACCACATATTTTATTTGGTCAGCTGAGTCAACTTCAGATGTCAAATTTGTTGGGTCATTTCGAGTTTCAGGCACTTCAGGTTGATTCATTTTCGGGTGTGGGTCATTTGGGGTTAGTCATATTCGTCTGTGGTTAAATCACTTTAGTTAGTACTAACTTGACTAACAAAAGTATTCTACAAAATTAATTGTTCTGTAACGTTGAAACCAAGGAACTCTTTATTTAGATATACATTAATATGACTTAATACAGTAATATTGGGTCACCTTGGATCGGGTCAATTACGGGTCTGGTGGCTTTAGGTCGGATCACTTCGTGTCGGGTCAACTTTGGGTCAAGGTTCGGGTCAGGTCTGGGTCATGTCGGGTCGGGTCAACTTTGGGTTTGAGTCATATTCGGGTTAGGTAATTTTGGGTCTCGGTTCAGGCTTAACGGGCCAGCCAGCTTTGCCAGGTCTAGGTCTATCATGTAGCCTCCGTGATAACAAGAGTGAGGCTGTGTACATTGGATACAACCTCAATCTGTTAATTAAGGTATAGGGGGATCTTTCTGGAGGCATTGTGGTAAATTGATGCTTTTACAAGGAGTCTGACCTGTTAATTGATCTGAAAAAGATGTGCTTGCTTTCTGTCCTTTGGGTTAAGTTTTGTTTGGATCGATGGATTTGGAGGGACTTATCTCCACTCTTCCCATCACTGGTATTGAACCTCAACGGCTCAACCCCTGCTAGGCTGCTACTATTTACCTTTTTTCTATAAAAAAATAAAAATTGACAGTATGAGTTCTAATTTTATTATTGTTAATGCAAGTTGAAGCACCCTACATAATATGATGGTTATGTTTGGTTTCGGTTGCAGTTTCTTTAGTTGTGATTTGTTTTGGGCAATGATTTATGTGCATGGTTCAAGGAGCATGATAACTTTAGCCATTGGCACAACATATTTAATTCAGCAATTAGACATGTTGAAACCCGACCTGACCAGTTTATTCCATGATCAAGACCCGAAAATCTCGACCTACGACGCAAAATGAGCTGTCAATTTAGGGTTGAGACCCGATCCAAACAGGTCAATCTGTTGGGTCAAAGATAAATTAAGAATTTATTAAAATATTAATATTAATATTTATATTTGATGAAATGATAATTTAAAAATTACTAGTTTAGTACTTTAAATTACATACACAATTAAAAAATTAATTTTATATAACTTCTATAACCTTGCATAATTTCTTTGGTTGTAACAATGCAATTAGTGTAAGCATTGAATATGATTAAAATATTAATATTAAGTATGTTTTAATTTTTAAACAACTATTTTTTTTCGTTTTAACCCATATTTTGGCCCTAATTTGACCCGTACTCAACCCAATCCGTATTTAATCTGCCCCGTATGACACCCTGCCCGACAGGTCTATCAGCAATTGATCAATCACCCACTTTATTACTCCGTAGTTGGTAGCTCCTGTAAACGCAGCATCAACAAATCATGTTTGTTCTCATTTACATCTACTTTTAGATGTTTGGAGCATTTGATTTCTTCTTTCTTCGTCTTAAGTTGAAGCTGAAATTTGAATTTAGAATTGTAGGAACTGGGTGGGGACTTATTTGGTTTCATTTTCTTTTATTTTAAAGCATTTGAAGTTTAAAGTGCAAGACATGTTTATTAAATTTTTTTGCTATTGTACGAGGACGTAACCCATAAATGTCCTTTGGCTTTTCGAGTTCTCTCTTTCTCTAGCAACTTGATGATTGTATTTTTTTCGTAAACATGTATATTTTAATTTACTCTGAATTAATTGGAGCCTGGGTATCATGTAAGCCTAATTAGCCCACAATGTATGTTTTCAGGAGGATGTGAAAGAACCCATGGAACATGCTAGAGACATGGATATTTCTTTCATCACAGGGAATACCACTTTGAAGGTAAAACCAACATACAATAGAATAAGATTACCCTCTTCTTTACCAGCTTTCAAAATTGAGGTTACCTTTTTTTCCCCTTATTTACAGGCTCCAACCGTAGGGGTAGATCATCCAGACACTTCTGTGAAAATGGAGCACGACAACTCGAGCAAGCTTACCGATCAAGCAGCTGATATGAACTCGTGAGGAAGTTTGACCCATTTCTTCTAACCTTGTTTTAGGTCTCTTCTGCTATGTAAATTTGTAGGCTTTCGTGGTCGCATTCTCAAGTGTAATATACTCTGACTGCAAATTTTTGTAGCGGGTACTTAGTCCTAGTGATATCTCAAGTTATTAATTTTTTTTTTTTTTATTGTTGACAAATGAAAAATTAAGTTAATGTAAGCTTATAACTCCTGCAGATATCCCCTGCATGATTGTAGTCTCGGTTTCGGTCCTAGTGGCCTAGTTTAACATTGCAACGTGTGTTCAACTTTGATGAAACAGGTGATGGTCTCTACTGTTCAGTAGCACACGATTTCATAAGATTAGCTGCATGGAGATCAATGTTTTATCGGCGCGAAAGGAACAAAACAAGGCGAGTAGTAGCCAGATGCGTCTTAGCGCAAACCCTCTTTTAAGTAGGTATTTTTCTTTTGGTAAATAGAGGTGAAATGTTTCGTTACTGCCCTACGCCTCCCTCTATTACGGGAAGGGAGATGGCCACTATTCATAGCGCCGATAATGTCATACTCTTGACTCTTTAAAAAAAAAAATACATTAACAAGCATATGAATAGTGCCATCTCCCTTCCCGTAAAAGAGGGAGGCGTAGGGAACTAGGGACAGTAACAGAACATTCATGGGATCCTGTAAGAGGGAGGACATTATACAGGGCGTTGGTGTGTAACAAATTCACAGCACCTCCAAAATATAAGAAATTGTGCATTTGCATAAGATCTACATTATGTATATTACCAAATCATTAAGAGTAATACAGGCAATGTTTTGAGGTAACGTAGACAAGTAGTAGACCAAAAAGGCCTACCCAGTAGTCCAGTACCCACACTCAAGGACTAAAATGAGTTAACTAGTGTACAACTTAATTAAATGACCTATGAACAACGAAAATGAAACTTACTCAAAGCTACATCAGCAGAAAATATCATTGTAAATAGAGCCGACAAACGTTAACATGATTCGAAAACACGAAACGAAATCAATGGGTTTTGCGTTGAGGCTTGATGACCTATTTAAGTAAGCGAGTCATATGAATGGATTGAGTTTGGGTTGGGACTTCGGACAGACACGAAGTAACCCATTTATTAAACGGGTCAAAAACCAAGCTGGGTTGACCTGATTATCCGCATAACCCGAATAAAAAAAATCGTCATTCCTAATTTAAAATGGGTATTGATTTTCGCAATACATATTTTATTCATTACAGCATAACCTTGACAATGTTACCCCTCCCATTTCTCCCACGTACTACATCCAAAAACAAAAAAAACAAACATCAAAACTCACAAGTACTATACATACAAATACATCACCACCACGTTCAACCACCACCAAACACCACCACCGCCTCGACCATCGTCGTATCTCCGTAGGTCGGCCGGCCACAACGCGCTCAGGTGCCATTTCAGACCCAGCCACTATCATAACACCGTTGGTCAGCCACCGGCCAAGTCTTTCCATCACAACCCCTCCCTCACGATCTACCTACATCACCGCTGTCCACTTCGGGTCTCCCTCGCCGGCAGACTACCGTTAGGCCGCTGTCGACCCATTATCGTTCACCTGGCCGCCATACGACCACCATCCTTACCGTCATCCTGCCATCATACAACGACCCCCTACTACCACAAAAGAAAACATTGAGTTGGTCGTTAACTTGAAATTAACGAAATAAAAACTTATTCTATAAACAAATTATCATCTAGAATTGAAGAAATTGATTGATTTGATAAAGTTGTTTTACTAGTAGTTAAAAAAATTAGGTTTAGAGCTTTTTTTTGTTTGGGGGTAAGCAAATGGAAAAAATTGGGTAAAAAATACTACAATGAGTAAAAAGACGTACTGTGAAAATAAATTACGATTTAAAGGAAATATATACTGTTACTATGCAAGTTAAAAAGATAAATTTCAAATTTCATAATCTGTTATTCCTATTTAAAAGATATTATGCTCATAATCATGCTTGAGGATCAAACAGATTGACTTAATCACAAGACGTTTTACACTTTTTAGGGGGTGTTTGGTTGAGGGTACTCAAAAAAGGGAAAAGGAATGAAGTTTTATCATTTTTTTACTCATTTTCAGTAAAGGGTTTATCTCCCATTACCCCAGATCCATTTCCTTCTCTCCCAACCAAGAGTATCCCATTCCCTTCACCTACCACCAAGATTACTTACACCATTGGCACCACTGCTAGCATCAGTATCCACCTTCCATAAAAACCCTATCTATCTTCTCCGTCCCTCACTTATCCACCGTCGTCGATCCCTTTCAAAAATCTCGCTGGATTCCACCCCTCCCCCCCAAGACCCACATCCACTCATGTAAACTCCTCGCCCATGCCCGAAATTCCTTCCCCCACCTCCATAAATACCCGATCTGGTGTTTATCAAGGGGCCATGGGGGAGCTAGGTGTTTACATTGGTGGATGTTGTAACACACCCAACTACCCGGCCAATGAAATTAGGAGTGTCACAATTTCGATTTCCTGAGGTGATGAATCAAAACTCATTTAAGCAACATTTTATTACAGTCCATGTTTAATGAATTACATACAATGAATTATATAATACACAATGTCTCAACTCTCAACTACTACAATCATTCTAGACAAATCTACATCCACTATCGCATGACTACTCGACTCCATATATCCATGGCACGATCCATATCCCGATCATCATCTCCAAACCTGTACTTCATCTGCTCCCCATATGATTGGAAATATCGTATATATCATCACAAGCCACCATAACTAAAGAAGGTGACAATTACACAGAACCAATATAAGTCAGTTCCAAAAATTAAAATCGACCACGGCATGATATGTGCAATGCAATACAATGAACGGGATACACACGAATCATGAGTCTCATCCAACTACAACTCCATATCCACCTCAACTCGGTGACGCCATCGCAACACCGCCACCAAACAGCCAGACCGCAGTCTGTAAAAAGATATCCGGGACGCACCCAAAGTACCAAGCCTGGGCGCTCACCGGACCCCTGACAGATTCAGGACGCACCCGAATCCCTCTGTTCTCAAGCCATTAACGCGCACATTTTCCTTAGAGTGGGAAAATATAAGGAGCGACCCGAGCATTAGACGGTCACTCGGAGCCGCCTTACGTCTCTTCAACAACCACACAACACAATTACAACTCCACCAACCTCCACCACTAACCACCAACATCCACAAATAACACAATATGTATACAATATGCCAAATATGATACTTTCTCATGCACAAAGGCTACCAAATATGAAGCTTTCACATGTATAATGAATGCCGAGTATACCACATCTCAATTTACCAACAAACACCACAATCCTTTAAGACAATATTACTTATTCTCTTGCTATAATGCAATTTCAACAACAATATGAAACTAATAACAATTACCCATTATCATATTATAATGAAACTCGAACAATAATAATATGAGTCTAACAACAACTACCCAAATGTCATGTCATAATGCAATTCCCATCATAATATGAAACTAACAACAATGACTGAATATAATGTTATAATGCAATTTCAACAACAATACAAGACATGTAAACATCCATATTATTTAAACTGAGTAGGGGAAGCCTTACCTTTTACCAAACTCCCATAAAGCAAGCAACTTGTTAGAATTTCTCTTCCATCTAGTCTCCTCTTATAATTAACCAAGTAATTCCTATCACAATCATGTCCTACAACAATATTACATACAATCCCTTATTAAAACTATCTAATTACCTATATACCCAATTAATTTACCCAAATAACAAAACCCCAATTTCCCCTAATTTATAGGGTTAATACAACAAAAGAGGTAAAAGAATAGATCTTGACTCACAAGATGAAAAAGGTAAAGAAAAGATGATGGATGCTGTTGAATTTTCAAATCCAAGGTTGAATCTTCTCAAATGATGATAAGAAAGGTTTAGAGAGGGTTTGAGAGAGGTTTAAGATTCTTGAGAAAGGCAAAAATATTATTTTCGGCTTATATAGCAATACGGAACTGAAACTCGCATTTTTGGGTCTGAACCGAAGCACTCGGTCGAGTGCACCTGTAAAACCCGTCATTTTGGGGACCGGGTGACTGATCTTTGACCGTGTTAGGACCTTGGTAGAGGACGAGGGAGAGAACTATTGACATTCCAGAATGAGTACTCGACTTAGTGAGGTGTCACAACACTCGACCGAGTGCAGCGTATTCGGCCGAGTGTGTTCAACAATCGACTAGGTGCTTTAACGTCAGTGTGATTAAATGTTACACGGAGGTTGCGACTCGAGACATTTTTATTTTCATTTCGTTCCTTTTCTCCCCTAACCTAGTTGTTATCTCTCCCTCTAACCTCCCACCACCTCCCTAAATCTCACATTAAACCTTACTCCGGGAAGGGGCATGACTTGGGAACGGAACTATGGAATCAGATCTCTCTCACCGTAGGTGTCTAGATGTTCTTAGTGGTAAGTCTTCGGTTTATCTGTAAATCCGATATCTTATATTTCCTTTTAGTATAGTAAGAGGATGATTGTTGATTATAAATTGTAGGCGATGATATGGTTAATTGCTAGCGTGACTTGACTGATTGCTATGGCTAGAGG
>JAOWBH010159241.1:0-11439 GCA_028566215.1 Silene coronaria | reverse complement strand
CCCTTCTGGGCTACCCGTCATGGGGGTAGGCCTATTCTGTCTTCTGAGTTTCTTTTCAGGTGACTTCCGCTGCGGTTCAAAAGGATTTTGTTTCATGTCGAGATTTTATTAAAGCTTTGTAAAAGTTTTATTCGATTTTGTATTATTTTATTTTGTATAATTTTATTTTTAAAAAGAGAAATTGTAATAGAGACTTTGTATATTGATTATAATATCCCTGTTTTTGGCGTCTTTTGTACGTAAATATTAGTTTTAAATTTAGCCAAAAATCAGGGGTGTTACAACAGAAATAATGAGATTAAGGAGTTGATCTAGACTTACAAAGTGAAATAAGCAAAAGAAGGATGAAAGTGGATGATAAATCTTCAAGTAAAGCATGAATCTTCAAGAAGGATGATAGGAGAGTTTAGAGAGAGTTTGAGGGAGGTAGAGAGAGGGTTTTAGGGATGAAAAACGAGTGGAAAATATGAAAAATGAGTTTATATAGCAAGGCCAAGAATACAAGCCCAAAACGCGGAACCGGTTCTCAATGCTAAGCACTCAGTCGAGTGCTCGAGGCACTCAGTCGAGTGCTGACCCATACTCGGTCGAGTGCCACTGTTCACTCGGCCGAGTGGAAAAAGATCATAAATTATGTCCCATAGTCACTCGGTCAAGGCACTCGGTCGAGCGGCACTTCCACTCGGTCGAGTGAGACTTCCACTAGGTCGAGTACCTGACCCACTAGGTCGAGTGCCTGCTGCACTAGGTCGAGTGCCAACGGCACTAGGACTAGTGCCACTGCACTTGGTCAAGTGCCAGCTGCACTAGGTCGAGTGTTCAGTTACAGAAATATGGGTTATTACAATTGGTGCTAGTGTTGAGTGCTGGTGTTGAGAGTAGAGGAAGAGGGTTTGTGTTTTATAGAGGATGAGTGTGAACTTTAAGGACGAAGTTTGTTCTTACCGGGGAAAGACTATAATACTCCGTATTTCTAAGTGTGGGGACTCGATCGAGTAGGGCTTACTCGAACGAGTACCGTGTACTCGACCGAGTACACTGTCGAGGCAGTCTTAGTTGGCTAATGGAGTGTGTGCACTCAGCCGAGTACGCGAGGTATTCGACCGAGTGGGCTGCACCGATCCAGTGCTTTTGGTACTCGGCGGAGTGCCGGTTTTATTAGCGGAATCCGAGCGGTTTGATTAGAGTGATAGAGGAGGCATTATAGATAGACTTCATTCGGCAGTTATCATTTTATAAACCTAAAATCATTTCTTAATCACCTCCTTAATCACTCCAATCATCTCTTAAGCAAGGATTAGTATTTGATGTCGGGATTTCGCTATTCGTTCGTCGATCGTACATTAAGTACCATGTTCTATCATCTTGTTTATGGTGTCTTAACCCTCATCAATTTTGGATTAGGGGTATAATGATTTATAATGTAGTAATGTTAGATTATTAGTATTATAGGTGCCGATTTTGTAGAGGAGCATTTCTAGCTTCGTTTGTGTGATTACCGGATTGCTTTCAAGGTATGGTTTCCCTACTCAGTTATCATTGTTGAAGTTGTTCTATGTGGCATGTATGATTATAATGATTGATTAATTATTTTGAGACGATATGAGTTGGTGGTTGTGATTGTGATTGTGATTGTGATTGTGAGGCCATTGTTCGAAGATGGACTTCACCCCCATGAATCTCCCCTTGTGTCTCCCATCACAAGAGGGATATGCACATTAATGATCTGGGTTCGCTCGTTGAGATGAGCGTGGATTTTGGTAGCTAGGCCGCGGTCTCCCACTGGCAGCAGGGATTACCCGTTGCGCTGGATAATCCATTTTGTTGGTTGTGGTGTTGGAGGTAGATTGAGACGGTTGCTGTTGCTAATGTTGTATTATGCTTTTGATTATGATTGTATGATGATGTACTGACCGTGGTGGCTTGTTTGTTTCTTTTGCTTTCGCTGTGATCTATTCGATATTGTCGGCGAATGGTGAGCAGTGTCTTTTGTAGGTGATCTTGGTTGATGCATTGCCTGGGACAAGGATGAGAATCACCTAGCTGAGTCTTTGAGTAGCTTCCGCTGAGATTTAGATGTTGTTTATCTAGTTATCACACCTTTCATTTGGATTATTGTTGGATTTTTATGATGTTTTGGATTTACGTTGTAATCTCTAAACTTTATGCTTTAATAAATGATTCGATTATTGTCTATTTGATATGTACAACTCGAGCAACTGAGACTGTGGCACCCTAGGTTGCTAGATAAAGCCTTTTCGAAGGCTCCTTGGTAAGTGGGGGTGTTACATGCACATATGGGCTTGAGGATGGTGAGACTTACGGTGAGCTTATGAGAGCTAGGGGTAAGCTTATGAGACGTCTCAAGTTTGCACCTTTGTTCTCTTGGCTTGAATCGGTCACTACGCGGGGAATAATGATAAGGGGCATTCTTATGAGCATAATAGTTGTAGGTGTGCTTTATTGTGCAAGGATAGAATGCCTACAAGTGTTGGCGTAGTATGATGGTTGATTAGATGATGTTTGGTTGATGCATCTATGTGATTATATGAAGTAACAGAATGTTTAATATGTGAGTATAATGTCGCTTACATGCTATTTTACGTGCTATGGCCTATGTGAGCCCTTATGTGTACTATAGAATGTGTAATTACGCGTGGGAACACGTGAGATATATGTATATAAGAATTTTGAAGGTAACATTACGATTTTGGGGCTTGAACGAAGGGAACACTTGGTCAAGTGGGTAGGAGGCTCGGCCGGGTATGGGCCACTCGACCGAGTTGTTTGGGATGAGAAACATGGGGAGTCCTGCCGACCTGACACTCGACCGAATGGGCGATGGAATCGACCGAGTGGTGATGTACTCGGCCGAGTGACACTCATATTCGACTGAGTGGAAGTCAAAAATGGACTCAAATTTTCTGGAAGGTTGGCACTCGGCCGAGTAGGACGGTCACTCGACCGAGTGGATGGCCCACTCGACCGAGTGGCGTCCGAGTACTCGACCGAGTGGTCCCAAAAAGGGAGTCAAAGGCCATTTTGACTTCTATAATGGGACTACTCTAACTTTTCCCTTGACTTTTTGAAGCCAATATGCCGCCAACGAGGAGAGATCGATCCAACCCGGAGGCGAACCACGATTCCGAAATAGAAATCGCAAGGCTTCGAGCCAAAAATACAGCGCTTACGGAGGCTCTTAGGGCTAGACAGATCAATGCCTCTTCGATTAGCATGGCCATGAACCATTTCTGGCCCAAAGATATGAGGGATTGGATGAATCGATCAAATTCCACGATTGGGTACGAGAGATGGAAAACATCTTTAATGTAGTGCAAGGCCTGAATGATCTCACGGCGGAACAAGCTGCCTTCTACCTTTCCGGACCGGCGGGAACTTGATGGAGTCGTGTGAAAGAGGCAATGTGGGACTACTACAAGACCAATGGGAACATATCTATACCTTGAGGTAATTTCAAGGCGAAGATCCTGGATAAGTTCATCCCAGAGCATGTTTGTAGTCGCCTAAGGGCCGAGTTCGTTGGCTTCGTCATGGGAGAAGGCATGACCGTTCAAGAATACTACATACGGTTCAATGAGCTATACACTTACATGGTGGACCTTAACTTGAGTCATGCCTACCTAGCCTTGAAGTTTGAGAAAGGCTTATCCCATAAGGTGCATGGACAAATTACCGCGGGGGTGTTGAAGGATGTTAAGGATGACTACATCCGAGCCGGTAACGCCGAGAGATTGATGGAGGTGACTAATGAGGCTATGGAAAGGGTTGGGGAGAAGCGAAAGATGGATAGTGGAGGAGGTGGAGCCTACAACAAGAAGCTAAGTTTCAACAAACACCGATCATATTCGGTTGGGGCCTAATCAAGTGGAGGAGCGAGATACGCAATAAGTGGCGATAGAGCCATGAGTGAGGGTGGAAGCATAAAGTGTTACAATTGTGGTGGTATGGGCCACAAGAGGGTAGATTGTATTAGTGTTAGGGGAGGAACAAACAAGAGATTCAACCAAAGAGGATCCTACCAAACCCCGTCCCAAAGCTTCACCACTTTCCGCAATACTGGAGCCTGGAATCAAAGGAACTCGAACCAAGAAGGACAAGGGCGTGGGAGCTTCGTGAGAGGAGCTCCTTCACAAAGGACAAGCTTCACCGGAAAAGCCTCGGAAGCTAGGACAACTACCTAGGCAAGCACGGTGCAAGGGGCACCAAAGGCTAGCGGCAAATTATTCGCCAAGGGGAAGCAAGTGGCGGAAGAGGAGCCTCATGTGGTCTCAGGTACTTTTCTTATGAATTTCATACCTACTTTTGTTCTATTAGATTCGGGGGCAACCTATTCTTTTGTGTCCCAATGACACTTGTTGACCTTAGGTTTGGGGAAGGGTGAACCGACAAACGACGATGTAGTATTACCATCGGAGGAGTCCGTAATTTGTTCCAAGATATTTAGAGAGGTGTTAGTTATGATAGGGGAGACCAATTTTCTGATAGACCTTTCCAAATTTCCACTAGTGAGGTTTGAGGTTATATTGGGAATGGATTGGCTAGGTAGACACAAAGCCCACATCGATTGTTATCAAAAAAAGGTGTTGTTAAGGGGACCCAAGGGTATTACTGTAGAGCTGATCATATGCGGGCTCACCCGCTAAGCCCGTTATTTAAGTGGGCTTGGTCATAAAAAACCAATTTTAAAACGGGTAACGGACAACAAAAGTAGGCCCGCCAAATTTAACGGGCGGGTATGGACTAAAGAAAAAGCCCATGGGCCGGTCCGCTAGGCCCTTTAAAAAATATTTTACATTTTTGAATTTTTATCTTTATGACAACTTTATTTAAAAAAAAACACTTAAAAATTATCAAACCAAAATCCACCAGACTTACCACATTCCAACCCATAAATGAAGCCTATATACTAAAGTGTTGAAAAACAAAAACCAAACCTAAATCCACCACATTCCAGCCGCACCATTTCACTACTTCATCTCCATCATCATCCCCTTTATTCCCATTTTCCCATTTTCCTAACACTAAAAGGCTAAAACACACTAAATAATTATAAAATCAAGTGATATAGAAAAATTTGAAACATCATCATCTATTCATTTCACTTCTTGTTGTGGTCACCTCCGTCCTCCAGGTAATTTGATTTTTCAAACACAATTTTCGGCATAATTTCCGAGTATTAATCAATTTGTTTAATTAATAATTTGCTTTAGAGTTTAATTTGATCATAATTTTGACATATTTTAGGTGTATTAATCAATTTGTTTTTGTTTTTATGTTTTTTTAGTATGGCACCTGGGAGTGCGAAGCAACCGGTTATTGTGGGTGATGATGAAGATGAACTCCCTTGTAATAATATGGGACCTCCAGTCAATGCTCAGGGAAGGAAATTGACCTCCGATGTGTGGGACCATATGGTAAGGGATGTTCTACCTGATAAAATTGTTAAAGCTACTTGTAAATACTGTAAAATCGTTTTGACTGCTAATAAAAAAAATGGAACATCTCATCTCGAAAGACATATTCTGAAATGTGCTAGAAGAGTCAATCATGATATTAGAAATTTTTGTATCTCTGGCAATCAGTTTGGGAATTATAACTCTCCATTAATGCCTTTGAGAAATCCTACTGTTAATTTGGAAGAGGTTCGTAGGGCTATTGGTATTTATGTTGTTGCAGGGGCAATCCTTTTAGTACTTGTGATGAACCGGGTTTTAGAAATATGATTTTAACTATGTGTCCTCAGTTTAATTGTGTTAGTCGACACACTTTAAAACGAGACATACTGGAACATTACAATGAAGAGAAAGACATTATTAAAGCGCACTTGATGAATGTTCCTGGGAGAATTAGTTTTACTACTGATAATTGGAGAAGTGAGCATACTGATGATGAGTATATGTGTATTACTGCTCATTGGATTGATAATGAATGAGATTTGCAAAAGATAACTATTCAATTTAAAGCTTTAACACCACCATTTGATGGACAATCTTTGTCCGATGAGATTTTATTGTTCTTAGGACAATGGAAAATTGACAACAAAGTAATGGGTTTTACAGTAGACAATGCATCATACAATGATTCGATGATTAGTTTTCTAAAAGGTGATTTGGAAAGGAAGAAATTTTTGTTTTTTAATGGAGAATTTTTTCATGTCCGATGTTCTTGCTATATAATAAATCTTGTCGTGCAATCTGGGTTAAAGTTGATTGATGATGTAGTAGTAAAAATTAGAAGTGTGGTAAAACATTTTAAGCATTCCTTCCCCAAGAAGATTTTTTTTGATAATGTCGCTAATACAATGATTCATTTGAACACTAAAAACGGGGAGATAATCTTATTAGATGGAATTCGACCTTTTTAATGCTTAACCGCTTTCTCTACTATAAAAATGTTGTTGACCATGTTGTGGGACGCGATAAGGATATTAAACCATTTGCATTGTCAATTGAAGAATGGAACCGAGTCTCTGAACTCCATGACTTTTTGAAGATATTCCATGATGTGACAAACATTTTTTTTAGCTTCTAATTCACCTACTTTAAATCTCTATTTTCATGGGATATGGAGGATTCACTGAAAACTAATAGAGCTTTCAGAGGGTCCTTTAAACTCCTTATCTCAAATGGCCAGTGATATGGAGAAGAAGTTTGAAAAGTATTGGTCTGATATAGCTTACTTCTTTCATGTGCTTCTGTTTTATACCCAAGATTTAAGTTGGATAAAGTTGAATATTATTATGAATTGTTGTTTCGGGAAACATATGCTAAGGAAGTAGCCAATAATATAAGGAAGACTTTGATAGATCTCTTTGATAATTATGCTGTTGTGTCTTGTCCATCCTCTTCTACCTTTAGTAAATCTTCAAATTGCGGCACTCCTTTGAGTAGTGATAGTACTACTTCAAGTGGTGCTCTTGATTTGGAAGAGAGGGGTTTAAAAAAAATTATGGATAAAAGGAGAAGGTTAGCTAATAATAAATCTGAACTAGAGATGTATTTGGATGAGAGAGTAGATGACTGTGAGGTTTTGTCATATTGGAAAAAAAATGGTGCACGATTTCCAAATCTTTCATGTATGACTCGTGATATTTTGGCAATCCCCATCTCTACCGTGTCTTCTGAATCCACTTTTAGTATTAGTAAGTAATTGATTAACCCATGGAGAGCATCACTTGGAGAGAGCACTATTGTAGCACTTGCTTGTTATGAGGATTGGTTACATGCTAAAAGATTGTCATCAAGTAAATTACATATTCATGGTATTTAATGTTCATATTTTTTTAGCTTCTGAACTATGTGAAATATTCTTACTATATTTAATTTATTGAAGGTCCACTTCTATCGAGTCATGATGATACTTCTAATTTCAACGATTTTAAAGAAGAAGAAGAGGAGGAAGGAGAAGAAGATGACGAGAATGAAGTGGACAAAAATGTCATTATGTAGCCAGTCGAGTTTAAAGAAATTTGCAGCCTACTATTATTTTGTGTCAAAAACATTGTTAAACATGTTATCGAACTCGTGATGTATTTGACTATTTGATTTTTGGATGATGATTGTACTTTTAAGACAGTAGACGATTTCCATTTGTGATTTACCTTTTTTTTTTAACAGGCCAACTGGCCGGCCCTCTACATTGGTTTGGCGGGTACGGGCAGCAGTAGCTGACCCGCTATAACGGACACGGGCAGCACTAAATAGGGCCGCCAGTCAGTTTTTTTAGGTTAGGCCCGACCCATGTTCGGCCCAAGCCTGTCAATGATCAGCTCTATGTATTAGAGTATCTTATAGAGGCTTTATGATCCAATCCGAAATCAAACTTATATCGGTAATGACCTTGAAATCGGACTTGAGGAAGGGATCCCCTATGTTGTTATGCCATGTGAGGGACCTTAGTGTAGATGAGCCAAGGGATCAATACATACCAGTGGTGGGAGAATTCTTAGACGTATTTACGGAGGAGTTACCCAGATTACCCCCACAACGAGACATAGAGTTTAGTGTAGCCTTGAAACCGGGAGCGGGCCCAATCTCTAAGGCCCTGTACTGGATGGGTCCAAAGGAATTGAAGGAGCTAAAGAAGCACTTGAGTGAGCTCTTGGATAAGGAATATATTAGACCTAGTGTATCTCCGTGGGGTGCACCGGTTTTATTTGTGAAAAAGAAGGATGAGAGTAAGCGGTTGTGCATAGACTAATGGGAATTGAATAATGTCACGATTAAGAATAGGTACCCTCTACTAAGAATCGATGATTTGTTTGACCAACTTAGTGGGGCAGGAGTGTTTTCTAAGATTGATTTGTGGTTGGGATATCACCAATTGAGGATCAAAGACGTCGACAGTCCCAAGACCGCTTTCTAACCTATGTATGGGCACTATGAGTTCGTGGTGATGCCATTCGGGTTGACGAACGCACCGACCGTTTTCATGGACTTGATGAATAGGGTATTTAGTCCGTACTTAGGCAAATTCGTGGTAGTCTTCATTGACGACATTCTTGTGTATTCGAAAATTATGAAAGAGCATGAGGAACATCTAAAAATTGTCTTGCAAATATTGAAGGACAATCAATTGTATGCTAAGATGTCCAAGTGTGAATTTTGGTTGGAGAAGGTGACATTCTTAGGACATGTGGTGTCCAAAGAAGGGGTATCGGTTGACCCTAGTAAAATTGAGGCCGTATCCAAGTGAGAAGAACTGAAAAATGTAGCGAAGATAAGGAGTTTTTTAGGGCTAGCTGGTTACTAAAAGAGATTTCTAAAGGATTTTTCTAAGATAGCTAGACCTTTGACATCGCTAATGAGGAAGGAGAACTGCATCAAATGGGATGGGAGTTGTGAGGCGGCGTTCCAAACTCTTAACGAGTGTTTGACTCTGGATCCGATGTTGGCCTTGCCGGAGGGAAGTGGGAATTTTGAAGTGTTTACCGATGCGTCCAAGAATAGTTTAGGGTGCGTATTGATGCAAAAATGGGAAGGTGATCGCCTATGCTTCGCGCCAATTGAAGAATTATGAAGAGAACTATCCCACTCACGACCTTGAGCTTAGTGCCGTAGTATTTGCATTGAAGATTGGAGGCACTGCCTTTATGAAGAAAATATCAAAGTATTTCCAATACAAGAGTTTGAAGTACATCCACACCCAAAAAGACTTGAATATGAGGCAAAGAATGTGGGTGGAACTCATTGGGGACTACGACATGAAGATCATATATCATGAAGGAAAGGCAAATATGGTAGCCGATGCTTTGAGTAGAAAATTGGTGCATTCCTTGTGTACTGCTCTATCTATGAAGAAATTGAGGGAAGAAGTGAGAAAGATGGGTATACATGTGATCCGGAAAGGAGAAACGATTAGCGACTTGACCCTAGACCCCAAGTTGTATGAAGAGATCCGAGAGGGGCAAGCTATCGATCCGAAAATTTGTGAATGGAAGGATGCCCTAGGAAGAGTAGACACCTCGATATTCATGCTACATAAATATGGAAGCCTTAGATTTTAAGGAAGATGGTGTGTTCCCAACGATGACGAATTGAAGAGCAAAATCTTGAGTAAAGTCCACAACGCACTGTACTCTATCCATCTGGGTAGTGACAAACTCTACAAGGATTTGAAGAAGACGTTATGGTGGCCGGGAATGAAGAAGAAAGTCGCGGAGTTTGTGGCAAGATGCTTGACATCCCAAAGGGTCAAAGTGGAACATAAAAGACTG
The DNA here is from genome assembly GCA_028566215.1 of Silene coronaria. Classification (NCBI taxonomy): domain Eukaryota; kingdom Viridiplantae; phylum Streptophyta; class Magnoliopsida; order Caryophyllales; family Caryophyllaceae; genus Silene; species Silene coronaria. The sequence goes on along the minus strand of JAOWBH010159241.1, from coordinate 1,703 downwards.
CAAGGGAAAATACAATCGTTGGATGTGCCTACATGAAAGTGGGACTCCATATCCACGGACTTTATCGTGGGGTTGCCGAGAACGCAAAAAGAAAATAATAAGATTTGCGTGATCGTGGATCGACTCACAAAATTGGCTCATTTCATACCCATGAAGGATACTTGGAGCAAGGTAGTGTTGGCCAACGCTTATAGGAAGAACGTGCTCAAGTTGCATGGGAAACAAAAGGACATTGTGTCGGACCGAGATTTACGGTTTATTTCGAGATTTTGGCAAGAGTTGAAAAATTCCTTAGGGAAGAAATTGAAGATGAGCACCGCTTTTCATCCGGCCACGGAAGGCCAAATGGAGAGGACAATCCAAACTTTATAGGACATGTTAAAAGCTTATGTGTTGGAGTTTGGGGGCTCTTGGGAGGAGAGACTTGACTTGATTGAATTTTCGTACAACAATAGACACCATGCAAGCATCGGGATGGCACCATTTGAAGCCCTTCATGGAAAAAGTGTAGGAGCCTAATTTGTTGGGACGATAGTACAAAGGCCATAGTGTTAGGACCGCAAATAATTCAAGACATGATCTAGCAAGTACACATCAATCGGGAAAAGATGAGGGCATCACAAGGAATGTTATTAAGTATTAGTAGGATATGTTAGCAATGTATTTGTCTCCTAAATAATATAGAAGGAGAATTTGTTGAGGAGCCATTCTACTGAGCTTGCTATTTAAGGAGATTTGATTGAGGTAGGGTTTCCTTACTTAGCTTTATTGATTGTTTTATGCATATAATTATGGAAGTTGCATTGTCATATGATAGGAAGCATCATCCCACATGATTATTGATGTTCTTGGTTCATGTAGTGTAAGAATGAGATCTTAATGTTATATAAAGGTTATAAAAGAGGAATAATGATGAATATGATTTATGATGGTAATAACATGATTTATAATGAGAGATAATATGACTTATGATGAGTTATAACATGATTATGGAAGAAATGATAATTGTGAGTTGATAATCATGATTTATGCATATTATGTGATATATGTTGTTGTCACCAAGGTATGTTTGGCATACCTTGGGATGGTTGTATGAAGATTGGTGGAGGTCGGATTTGTTGTGATGAATCATTGAGGAGACTTAATGTAATACTGCGTATTCTGTAAGGCTGTGACTCAGCCGAGTTGGGTTGACTCGGCCGAGTAGAGAGGCACTCGATCGAGTTAACCTGACTCGACCGAGTAGGAGCTGGTGTGAAATGTTAAATTTCATTCTGGAGTCTAGCAACTCGGACGGCCGAGTTGTCTAATGACTCGGCCGAGTGCGGGTTAGAATCCGAAAAATTGACAGTTTCGATTAGGGTCATTTGGGGAGAAGTATATATATATATTCGAAACTTCTGTCATTCTATTCATTTCATTCATTTCAAACGTCAATCTCACCTAATCACCCTATTCTTACTTCTCCTTGATGATTTCGGATTCCCCGTCGCGTTCTGCCTTTGCTTGGTAAGTCTTAGATTTCCGTTGTCTTGGTTTAACCCTAAACTGTTTTGGGGGATTTGGGAATTGAATTTTATTGTATGGTATTGCCTGATGATCTTGGTGCCGAATTCGTAGATGAGACCTTCTGATTGCTTCTTGTTGATTGTTATTGCGGATTGTTGAGGTAGGGTTCTCCCTACTCAGTCTATAATGCCATT
>JAOWBH010159230.1:0-11439 GCA_028566215.1 Silene coronaria | reverse complement strand
TGACAATAAATCACTAATAACAGTTTCGTTATAATCCGTAAATAAACGAGGTAATAAACGGTTATTACCCAACATTTAGGGTATCACTGGACAACTATAGAAGTATATTGTGCTAAGTACGTACACCGTTGCCATAACTATCAGATATTCGGAAATGTACAGCACGTCCCACCATCTCTGCTCTATACGATGACATCTCCTTAGCCATTCTCTACATGGGGAAATTATAGGAAAGATCACCCCGTCGAGAACGGGAGGCCATTGCTACATTCTTGTTGCGATTGATTATTTTACTAAATGGGTTGAGGCAGCTTCATACAATACATTGACATCTAAACAAGTTACCAAGTTAATATAAGTCAACCTTATATGTCGTTACGAATGCCCGCATGAGATCATCAGCGACAATGGGTCACACTTCCAGGCAGAAACAGAACAATTATTGGCCAAGTATAAAATCAAACATCATTATTCTTCTCCATACAGACCGCAAACCAATGGGGTTGTAGAGACGGCGAATAAGAATGTCGTGACAATCCTCAAGAAGATGATAGACAATTATCGAGATTGGCCGAATAAGATACCATTCACATTATGGGGGTATCAAACTTTAGTTAGGACGCCCACTGGGGCTACCCCTTTCTATCTGACTTATGGAATGGAAGCGGTACAGCCGGTAGAGCTATAGATCCCATCTCTTCGTATTCTCCTCGAAAGTTAGATACTAGAGGCAAAATGGAATAGACGCAGATATGAAGAACTCATCCTTCTGGATTAATGACGATTACGGGCTTTGCATAACATTCAGATGTATCAGGCAAGGATCAAAAAGGCTTTCAATAAAAAGGGCAAGCCAAGGAACATAAAGAAGGGGGATTTAATGCTTAAATCAGCCCGCGCTCTCCTACCCATTGATCCCAGAGGAAAATTTAAACCTAATTGGGCGGGGCCATATCTTGTTAAGACCATCCTATCGAGAGGGGCAATTAGAATCACAGACTTAGATGGGAACGAATTCTCGAACCCGACTAATCTAGACCAACTAAAGAAATACTATCCCTGACTACACCGTGCTCCGCGGACCTGCGTGTGATGCTCTTTTGTCACGTCCCACACAGTCCTTGGCCAATTTTGTGGTGTCATCTTTGCTCAAGCATCTTGACATCTTTTTTATCATCCTCTAAATCGTCAAAATAATTTAACTGCATTTTTATCGGAGTAAGTAAAGCACCTTGCTTACCGTTTCTAAGTTCGTTATAAAGCTCTTGCTTTGAACATTTATTCCTTTGCGCATGTTGAACTACGTTGTTGGTTTGATTTCAATTTAAGGATGGATGCGTAGGCAACCCTTTTGAAGGGTACAACCACATCTTTAATGCGTAAATAGAAACACGGTTTTAGTTAACTGATATTCGAAAGAATAAAAGGGATAATCATAAGTTTCTAAACTACATAACTGTTTATTCATTTAGTAGTAATATGACATAATAATAAAAATGCTGAAAATAAAGCCTAGGCTAGAATTCTAAAAATTCCACCATTTATTACAATAAATAATAAATAATAACAAATATTAATAAAAGACAATGGCCAATTCTAAATCTTCCATCTTCTCTTTGCCTTTGTCATTCTTCTTCTCATCTTGGCCTCGAGGTAGTCGCTCTTGCACTATCTCCGACCTAATCACCAAAGGTCTTTCTCGTGGCCTCGATATCCCATCACTCATCTTCACCATCTTCTCAATAGGAGGATTCTTCCTTTACTTCTTCTTTGGACGGACGATTTGAGAGCCTTCTCCTACTTCAAGCTCGGGAGAATAGTCCCTGGCAGCATCTCGTCTCTTATAATCAGTCGACTCAGTCTTCCTCAGCTTCTCACGCTCCTCAGAAGTGGCAGCTTTGGTCCATTGCGTGTATGAATCTGATACCCATAAAGAGTCAAAAGGGATGGGTATATACTACATGTTTCTTTGCATCTAACGAATAGCCCATTCGCGGCATGATTCAGAAGTATGAGCAAGAGCAGTCTGGGGTACAGTGTCAAGTTTCGGTATCTTCTGTTTCAGGCCCACCTGTCTAAGTAGTCTCTCGGGGAGGATATTAGCCATGAATTCCAAACTAGGTACATGAACGGATCGTGTAGGATCAAGAGATGATACACCAGTCAACGCTTGCAGACGCCACCATGGCACAATCCATCGGACTAAGGGTCCTCCCTCAGTCTTCAGTTTATTCTCCCAATAGTTGTAGATCCGGATAAATTCAACGTTACAAAAGCCGGGTTCTCATTGCAATTGAACGAGTATGGTAGCACAAAGGTTTAACTGGGGGCTCAATTAGTCTCAAACTCTCTATAAGCCATACATGTCAAAAGCAACCAATTACCATTGCGAAAAGAGAAAAATATGACAGTTGAAAGAAGAGATAAATGGGAAAGTTCAATTTACTTGTCAAATGAGCGGGCTCTCACGATACGGCGAATCACGATCGGTCTTCCGGTCGTCCAATCCAAGAATGGTCTCTCCTAAAATCAAACATGTTGGGCTCCTGCGTAAAATATAGCAATATAAGAGGCAAAATCCGAAGGCTCTACGTCTCGCGGCATACGATACGGTAGGATCATTCCTATCCATGAATCAGTCAAAGAGGTCGAACATTCAGACTCCTTTCGAGGTCAATAGGCGGTCTACTTCAACTCGAGTGAGGGATAAGAAATCCCTAAACTTGTTCTAATAGGCTACGGAACTAGGTCATACTACTGGAGCATTTTCCACATCCCACCCACCAATCGCAGCTATCTCTCGGGAAATGGACAAATTTCACCTCCCGGAAATGAAAAAACATGAAAAGAAGGGTTCCAATAAAAAGGACAAACATCTAGAAAGGGTTTCAATACCTTGACTTGCTTCAAGCTAATGATGATTCATATCTCATATGCTTCCATATCATGCTTCTCTACATTTGTGAACTCATTGACCCATACTTTGACTCGGTTTTCGAAAATATCCATCTTAATATTTTTGAGAATTATTTCTTAAAGAGTTTATAAGAAGAGAATAATTGGTGATGAGAATTGTGAGCTTAGAGGTCGGAATCACCCTTTATATATAGGTTTTTTACTTTCCAAATCTCGCTCAGGAAGAAACCAGCTGGGGAAAAGACGAAGTTCCTGTTGCGCCCTCAAGAAGGAACGCAGTTGTGGCTGCGCCCTTTCCTGGGCTCTTTTCACCGGAAGCCACCATCAATTGCTTTCCATATTCGGTTTTTGGCAAGTTTTTCCTATTTCTATAGGATCAACATATAATATTCCGGAATTTTCATAAATTCTGAATCCCGAATCAATGGGACCCGCACTTCAAGCCATTTTTTCCGCGACATTTCGATTTTCGTTACAAACTGCGAACCACACTTACCCATTTCTTTCATATTTTTTTCTTTTAGGGGTACCACTCCCCAGTCCGGGTCGCATTTATGCATTTTTTATTTTGTGTAGCCCCATTTAGTAGGCACGAGCATTTTTCGATTTGGTCGGCATTTGCGTTTGGATGTTCAAAACCAAAACTTGTACTTGCTAAGTGAAGGTTATGCTTTTTGTATTTTTCAGCGGCATAACGGCTGAAATATTGCCTAGCCAAACTTGTATGTAAGCTAACCTGCAGGTAAATGACTCTCAACAAAGTTCCAATGGCATGCAGGCCAGACATCTATACATCAAAATCAAAGCTAATGTACAAAATGGGCTATACAAATATCCGGACATATGTCCATCATCAAAAAATATCAATCATCTGATAGGAGATCACCTAACTCCTCCTGAAATGCCAAGCACTCCTGCAAATCGGCAATCTCCGCGTCACGAGCCTCAAGCTCCCGCTCCAAACGAGCCATGTCTCTGCAGACCACTGCCAACTCGGCCTCCAGCTCACGTTCGCGCTACATAGCAAAAACAAAATTATTACCATCTGATGCGAATGATTTCATTATCATATGAAATAAGAGAGGAAGAGGTTCATACTTATGTCCTCGGGCCACCTGCTAGAGCCTCTACAGCTGTCGCCCTCAAGCGGTTAGCCATCCATCATAACTCGACATGGCTCGACGGCCGTACCGCCATTTCAAATTCCAAAACATCAAGCTATGTCCATACATATAAAGAAAAGAGAGAAGTGAATCCAAAAACTGGGGGCTTACCCTCCTGACAACGTACTGCCACTCGTCCAGCCCAACGTCAGTCACCTCCTTGGGAAAGTGTCCACCGTCGTGTGCACCACCATATCAGCACCTGGCACAGGGTACTCTAGTGTGCCCAGGTAAGCTGGGGGCTCAATACCCACCTCGTCGATCTCCTATATACGAAAGCATCAATTGTTTGGTGAAATGAAAGGAAAATAAGCAGCAATTGCTTAAAGACAAGTGAAATCAATGCGTACCACTATCGGCCAATGGGCCTGCCGTCTATGTACAAACTCAGAGTAGTCCAAGTCTGGCAGGAAAAGGACATCGTCACCGAACCCATCTAAGTATGTCGCCCTCTCCTCAATAAAAGGCTCCTTAAACATCGTCTGAGGTGGGTCGACGGAGACGACGAAGCGGTCATTGGAGCACTGGTGAGACAGACGCTCACCTAAGTACCAAACAGGACCCATAGGCGTCGTCAGGAGGAGCCTGCGTGAACTCACGGGCCTAAGTCGATCGGCCACAAAAGCCGGAACCTCTGAGTAAGCCTCCCAAAGTCTCGGGATCCACTGATCAATACAAACCGATATAAGGCACGAAACTCTTGTATTAAACTCAAACTCAATCTATATTAAAAACTGAATGCATAGCTCACTATTTATACTAAACTAGAGCAACTAGAAGTTCCTCTAACTTTGTAAAACACACTAGGAAATAGTTACCAAAAACAGACTTACCAAAAAGCACAATTACCTTATTTCAGCCTTGCTAAGATTAGGAAATAAAACAACACCATCTTAAATTTATTGACTAAAATTTAAGGAAACTAATAATCTAGACTCAATTTAGGAAAGTAAACTTGTGAACAACTCCAATCAAGCTTCCATCTTGCAAACAAGTTGAATGTCCTCATCATTTGTCATTCACGTGTAAATTGGACAGCCCAACTTAAAACTGTCATATCTCCTTCGTTACTTAATCAAATAAGGCGTGTGACCACTTGTTGGAAAGCTAACATCATGTACTTTCATCTCGAACAAAAATCACACCAAAAATAGCCATAAATTCTGAGATATTGAGCTTTCAATTTCTGTGAACGAATCTGGAATGTGAAGAGTGACTTGAACATGCATTTTCAACATATACCCATACCCCTCCTATATCATGACGAAGCCTCAACTGGGATTTGCCAAGGTTGATTCATCCAAGGTTAGTGAGACACCCTCAGCAGTGGGAAGTCTTAACTCGGGAGGGAGGGGGAGAAGGATGAAATCTGGTTCCTGTGCGTTCTGTAGTGAGGACTTCAACCTGTGTCTTTAAGGTCAAGTATGAAGCTATTGTTATTTTCATGTCAATAATTGGAGGCCAGTCTGATAATTATTTCCATTTATATGGTTGCATATTGGAGAGTTAAACTTTGAAGTGCTACATGTTAATATAAGATGGCATCTATATTTTTATAGGTCGAATCTGCTATGGCTATGCGATCTCTGCAGCCTCAAATAAAGGCTATACAGAAGCGCTATGCTGGAGATCAGGTAATGTTGTGTCTTATCCTAAGCCCTTGACATCTTCCCATATTGTTAGCTGACATTGTTCTTTTATCTTTCATCTTGTAATGAGTAGAATCTGCTTTACACAAGTTATTGACATCAAGTTCAGGTGTATAGATTATTTCAATGTGATTTTGCTCCTTCTCTTGTAATGAGTAGAATCTGCTTCATTGTTAGTGCAGTCCCATTAGAGGTAGCTTATGAGTTCCGTAGCTTAATATTGCTGCCTTTTGCCGTGTACCGACAGGAAAGAATTCAACTTGAAACTGCCCGGTTGTATAAACTTGCTGGAATAAATCCACTGGCTGGTAATGTTTGATCCTTTAATCTTCTACTCTACTTGCCCTTTCTATTAATTCTTTTTTTTGAGGTTAACCATTAGTATTGCGATCTCTCATACACAATTTTTTTCCTAGTTAAATTTTAAATATTTAAATATTTGATATGTTCGTATGTTTACTTCCTGTTTAGGATGCCTGCCAACACTAGCAACGATACCAGTCTGGATTGGTCTTTATAGAGCGTTGTCTAATGTTGCTAATGAGGTATTACTGCGTAAAGCCTAGTGAGATTTCAAAGTGTTTTTATTGCTATACAACTGCTTCATGTTATCCTGAACCATGCAATTTTTTATTTTTTATTCTCGTGAAGGGACTTCTTACAGAAGGTTTCTTTTGGATACCTTCCCTTGCTGGTCCAACTACTGTTGCTGCTCGTGCAAACGGAAGCGGCATTTCTTGGCTATTCCCTTTTGTGGTATGTGCTTTGTATACCCTTGTGTTGAATTTAAGTTATGTTGTGCCCATTAGTTGATTTACGTTGAGTGTTACTGCGTACCTTTATTTGGTGAAAAGTTGAGATTGAAGAACTGTCCATCATTGTCTATGAGTTGTTTTCTCTCATAAATAGGTCTGTATTTCATGTTTGTGCAGGATGGTCATCCCCCGCTTGGATGGTCAGATACTGCAGCTTATCTTGTTTTGCCAGTGTTGTTGATTGTTTCACAGTACATTTCAATTCAAATCATGCAATCATCCCAGGTTGGTCCACACTTCGCTAGTTCCATTTTTATTTATCCCTTAGAATTGTTATAATCTAGTGCCTTTTAATTTTTTACAGTCTTGAATACCTTGTGTATAGACCTGTCAAAGACTGGCCCAACCCAAAAACTGACAGGAAAATAACCCGCTGTTCTCGACCCATGACATGGAAACAGCGGGTCAAAACCCGACCCGTAGGGTCATGATAACCTATATTCCCACATTTGTTAAAAGGTGTTAAGCTACTCTTATTTTAACCCTAAACCGATCTGTACAACCCGTATTAATGAATCATAAAATACACTTGACCCATACTCTAACTGAACCAGAAATAGAATAATATGTACTCGCCCGCCTGGCCAATTTTACAGGTCTATGTCTAGAGGATTCGAGTCTCTTGTTGGTTTCTATATTAGGAAACTAGCCATTTCCCTGCTAATAGGCCATGCACGTTATTGTTTCTTGGTACGAAGTGTGTGCGTGTTTTTTTGTTTTTCTTTTCGAAGTTCATCCCATTATCCCTGCCCTTGTGTTAAGCAACCATGCTGTAGAATCTATAATCCGCTCGTGTTATAGTCGTTATTTGGTGTTTTTCAGCCAGATGATCCAAATCTGAAGAGCTCACAAGCGATTACCAAGTTCCTTCCGTTGATGATTGGTTATTTTTCCCTCTCTGTACCTTCTGGTTTAAGCCTTTACTGGTTTGTGTCTTCTTCACCTTTTGTTTTGACTAAGAGACATTACTGTAAGGAAATTATCCTGGAACTATTCTTCGTATATATTTTGCAGGTTTACTAATAATATTTTGAGTACCCTTCAGCAAGTGTGGCTTCAGAAGATGGGTGGTGCTAAGAATCCTGTAGGACAGATTAGTGGTGATCTTCTGAAGGAAGAGCAACCACAACCTGCAAAAACTGTGTATGAAGCAAAATCAATCCAAGCAGAAGTAGATATACCTTCCACAGGGCCACGTCCAGGAGATAGGTGATTATCTGTTTATTTTGTCCTTATCTATGTTATTTGGACTTGGGTATGGTTTTGGCTTTTTGCACACTGGAATATATCCAAGTGTTGGACTTTACATGGCTTGCCTTTTCAGATAGGGGAACTGTCTGAAAATGAAGATAGGTTGCGGGTATACCTGGTAAACCGACCCAAATAGCCGACCAACACCCGAACTAAGGACCCGTAACCTGAATTGTCCAGAAACTATATGACCAACCTTAATGTTTATTGTTGCAAACTGATCATTATTCCTAAAGAACTTGATAATAATAGATTCGAAAATAATTGAACCGGAATGACCCGAATCCTTGCAAACCCAAAACTGACCCGGCCCAAAACCGACTCGATTGACCTGTTTGCTAGGTCTAATTGTTGGACATGTCCACAAAAGTTATCTTTGAATTTGAAATTTTGAGTTATTAAAATGAAATAATAGCTGTTTGAGAATAATTGAATATTCAACTAAATGCACCAGTCTCTTGCTTTAATTGTACATTCATGCGTACCTTTTTGTCCCTTCTAGTAGAAGTCTGGAATTTCTAGGGTCGACTACAGACTCCATATTGATATCATTGAGTGCTGTGTGAAATATGGTGTAACCCCTCATTAGTGCGAAAAATGGAAGTATGACCCCCCATTAATGAAGAATTGAAGTAACATAGGTCTTTTGTGTTGGAATTACCTTTTTTTACTGCATTATTTTTACAGGTTTAAGAAACTAAAAGAGGAAGAAGCTCGAAGAAAACGCCAAAGTGAAGAAGAGAAAATGAAAACGGAAGTGAAACAAGACAACTTAGTTGGACCAACAAATGGAAGTATGTCAGAATTGGTTAACGGTAGGAACACAGATCAGTCTGCGACCTCTGTTTCTGCTACCTCTAATAGTGGAGTTGCTGCTGATGGTGAAGTAAATGGTTTACCTTCAAAGAACCAACTGGATGCATCTGATCAAACAAATGCAAATGGTCGGCCGAAAAATGACTTCATTGATGGTGTTGCTAAGGAGAATCTTGGTAAGGTTAGTCGAATTTCTCTGGTACTCTTGGCGTGGATTACTTATTTATTGAGTAATGTTTTATCGGTAATATAATATTCTCGGAAAAAAAATTCTCGGTCATATTCTGTTTTTTTGTCATTTCATAAAATTGAGCCACTTTATGTATATGATATATTGAGTGAGTCTTGTGTGAGATGGTGTCACTTCTAGGCGAACATGTCGTTCTCTTGTTTGCCACTGTGGTAGCTTTGGCTGTCTAATTTTGTCGTGAAGCCATTTTTGCTTCTCTCTCCTTGTAAGTTAGCCCCTTTTACTCGCTCTATCCTTCAAGCGATTGAGTCTGTCCTTTTTTTTATTCTTCTCTAACCCTGGGAAAATAATCTCGTTCTTTTCACAACATGTGTGACAAACCCAAATCCGTGTGTATTTCTCATCCAGTTATAGGATCAAAGGGCCGGTTTCAGATAAGTAATCGTGCCCCTTGATATTAGAATTGTAGTTTCAAGAATGTATGTTCTTATAATTACAGGAAGCGGTTGAAGCTTACAATAGAGTGGGTTCTGCAGACCAAAGTTCTGGAGAGGAGGCATCTTAGATAGTGATAGATAGAAGCTGCTGCTCCAAATAGTACTCCAATCAGAGATGAAGTTAATGTCGCTAGAGCAGAGTGAGTTGGGGCTGTTTGGTCAGAGTAAGACATTCAGATTATGAGACGATGACATTTTGAAGTCCGTATACTGGATGATTTTGAGATATATAGTGTTGGCTATCTTAAACGATAGGAAAACAACCCAACGGCCAGGTTATCTATGAAGGTATCATCCTACTACTAATACTTCCTATTACTGATTTTTATCAGTGTATCTAGGCTGTAATATTAGTTTCTGATAGTTTAAAGGATTGTAAATCATGCCCTACACAAATCAGTAAATGAAGTTCAAATTATTGGGTAAAAAAGACATTACGTATTAGGTGCTTGTCTTTATGCTTCCTACCTGTCATTTGGTCTTTTATTTGATTACCGAATGTAACTTTTAGAGTTGATCTCGAAATTAGTCGTTGCACCCTAATCTTGCTCACGAAGAGATGGCAAAATATGTTCTCAAAAGAACCTCGTTTCTTTCCCCAATTGTTCAATAGCCATTCTATGTAGACAATTAGGCATGACGTACATGTCAATCGAGTTGGGCTTGGGCCGGTCAGTTTATGTCGGGTCAATTTTGGGTTTGCTAGAGTTTGGATCATGTTGGGTAAGGCTGATTTTTTTTTGGTCAACTATTATCACCTTATTTAAATAATAATTAGCGTGTAACATTAAACATTTGTGTTGGGTTATACTGAGTTTGATCAATTCTGGTTAGTCAGGCTTGGGTTCTTGGGTTTGGGTGTCGAGTCGGGTACGATATGGCTCGGTTTATACGGCTTAGGTCATTCGAATTGGGCCATTTTTGTCGGGTCTCTAATTCCACGCAGTTCTAAATTTCTTATACTCGTATTCAAGATCAAAACAAATCTGGAAAAAGAAGAATTAGAAAGAATTATGATCTTGCCTTCATGTGACGCAATTTTCGAAGTTTGTTGCCATGATGTACAGTGAAGTGAAGATAAGTAAAGATGTAGACACCCGTGTCTATACGTTCTGCAAGTCACCGATGATGAACGGACGACGTGTTTAGCCTTAGTTACGTTTTGATGACATTTCGTAAGTTCGCTTGTAAAACGTTGCTCGACTACATTGGTCAACCTTTGATACGTTACTTAACCGGTAGTTTTAACATTAATTAGTGCCGATTTGGAGCCTGGGTAAAAAAACCGTCACCGTTTTCAGAACCTATTTCGTTCCGATTCAGTATAATCTGGAATATCATAAAGATATTTTTAAATTTAAAGTTTGAGTCGTATACCTTAAACTCTATCTCAAAAGATAAACATCCGCATCTCCTCGGAATCCGGAAACACGCGTTTCTCGGACGATACCCCCAAACGAAGTAACGTAATAGACTAACAGGAATTGTGCTTCTTTAAATGGGCGCACATACTGCTGCGCCTCTTTGAACAGGTGCGGATAAGCAGTTTCGTGCATTTGCCTGCTTCCTTCTAGTTTTCACTAGAAATGGAGACTTCGGGTCCTCATTCAAAGGGATACATGCTGGAATTAATTTTCCTCTTTTATTATTTATCTTGCATTCTATACCTTGTTCATACTCACCATCACAGCGTGCTTAATCAATCGACCACGTAAACTCAATTCCTATCGTTGTACTGTACCGAGCAACTTGACCAACTACATTTAAGGCAACTTTAATCCATCCTTTTTTTTTGGGAAAAATCACAGAGGGTTTAATTCATTAAAATCGAACACTAAGTGTAACACCCCCATTTATCTAAGAGCCTGGACTAGGACTTCCAAGATAAATAGCGGTGTCACCATCCCGAAATCTCGAGGTAGCAGTAAACATAGTAAACAAAACACAGTACTTTAAAGATTAATGAGTCAAATCTGTTACAAATGTTTATTCCAAAACAACATAAGGAAATAGTCTTAGCAGCGGAAATCAAAATAAAGTAAGTGAGGCTCTAAAAGTGGTCTAAATTACTAAGTCATCCATTCCACCTCACTTCCATCCAAGCCCGACCAGTCTCATCTGTTACCTGCACGATCTGCTCCC
>JAOWBH010159219.1:0-11440 GCA_028566215.1 Silene coronaria | reverse complement strand
TAATTGACTTTCAACCACAGTGCGACAACTCAGCACTGTGGTTGTTGGTTTAATAAATGTGATTTTTTTACTAGGCAATTTAAGGATTTCATTTTATAAATTTTCTCAAACAGGTCGGGTCGGGTTTTTGGGTGAGTCAAATTTTGACAGGTATAGTGACATGGTAACAACCAATACTAAGGACTCTACATACTTTTTTTTTCGTTCCAATAATTTATGGAAAAATTCGCACGATATTGATGAGATTTGACATTTTGCATGAAATACCTAATTTTTTTTATACCGTGAAACTTTAACAGATCATTATTCATGTTCACGAGCTCAAAAAGTTGTAGATACCTCAGTTTTGCACTTCTCGGAAAACACTCTGTGATGATTGGACCACATGTTTAGCATATGTCTCGATTTTATGACATTTTGTAAATCGGTTATTAAACGGTAACTCGAACACTTGTGTCTACCTCATATTTGTCATGTAGGTGTCATTACGGTCATTTTAACGATCATTAAAGTCAAATCGGAGCCCGGGGCAAAATCGTCTCCAAATTCGGAACCGTCTCGTCCCGAGATGGAATTTTCCGGAAACCCTCACTAGATATTTTATTGTCTTGGATCGGTGTTTGCGTCTAAAAACCTAAAATTTTTCTAAAAAGATAGACGTCTATCCCTTTCCTTAAATCACGAAATCAAGGCAAAGTCAAACATTGTTTTTAAACACTAAGAAAAAGTTCAGCAGGTGGTGCATCTCTTCGAAGAAGTGCGGCACTTGTTGCGCCTCTTATTAGGTGCGTCTCAACACAAGAGTCCAAAGTCGATCCTTATCTTCCCTTATTTCGCTATAAAAAGAGACTTTCGGTCTCATTAGTTGGCACGCGAGTGTCTGCCCTCAGCCCTTCTCTTCACTCTTTACATTCTAGACAATTTGCTATTACTTTTTGACATCTACGTGCTTGATTAATAAACCAACTACACTCTAATCAATCAATTACATTAATCAATTTAATTCTAAATTTCCTTGAGAAATCAAAAGGGCACTTTCTGTAATATTTCGTATTTCCACTCAGTCGAGTGACCTGCACCGAGTGGTTGGTTTTTGTCATAAAGTTACAGGCACTTGTTACTCGGTGGTTTCGGTAAGTCACTCGGTCGAGTGACTTGGCCACTCGGTCGAGTAGGTCGACTTACTCAGTTCAGTGAGCCGATGCAGCGTTTCCACGTTTTATTTTCTGATTAGGTCGTGGGGTTTGTATAAAAGCCTAGTCAATTCTTAAACCAATTATTTCTAATCACTCTCTAAACACTCTTAAACGCTTCCCTAATCATTCTTGCGGAGATTCATAGGGGTTGTTGGTTAGGGTTTCGATTCTCATCTCTAGGGAATCTTTGTTGAGTAAGTATTCTATATTCGTTCTTGTTGCAATTGAGACTAAACCCTATGATGGGAATTTGGGAGAAAGGTTATCTTATTGTTGTTAGGAATGTTAGTAATTGTATATTGGTTGTTATGTGTAGGTAGCGACTTTGTAGAGGAACGATTTTGATTGCACATGTTAAATTATTGATATTCGCTAAGGTATGGTTTCCCTACTCAGTTACTAGTTATTGATTGTTGGTGTTATTTATTGGTTGCTATGTATGATGAATTATGATGGATGATGGAATATTGGATGTTGTATATTATGATGTCGATGATGTTGTATATTGATCATGGAGATAGAGGAGCCAATTGGGAGGTTGGCTGCGCCTAGGATCGTACCTTGTGGTTTCCATCCACAAGGATGGTGTGCACATTTATGGTCTAGGTTTTTGAGGAAGCAACATGTGAGTGTAGCAGGCACCGCGTGCAGACGGGTGCGACTTGTGATCATAGCAGGCACCGTATATGATGAGCTGATGGGCGGGGGTGCAACCTGTGATCGTAGCAGGCACTGTATATGATGAGCTGGCGGGTGCGACCCGTGATTGTAGCAAGCACCTCAAGCGGGTGTTACCTAGGATTGTAGCAAGCACCGCTAAGTATATTGATGGTGGTGGTGGAGATGTTATGATGATGTTTAAATGCCATGCTTCAATTTAATGTTGTTGTGTTATGTTATTGTATTGACCGATAACTATCATGCGTGCTTTATTTTTAAACTCTTTTTAAACGGTGATCCATTTGATATTTCTGGCAAATGGTGAGTAGTGAGTCTTGTTAGGTGATCATGTGTTGGCTTGAATGGATGATGGGGATTGATGGGCGCCATTATCACCGAGCGTGTAATACTCCATATTTCTTTGCAAGAGTACTCGGTCGAGTGGGGTGCACTCGGCCGAGTATGGTGGTTGAGTTATGTTAGTTGGCTATTGGAGTGTGTTTACTCGGTCGAGTACTTGAGGTACTCGACCGAGTAGGCTGCACTCAGCCGAGTACGGTTTGTACTCGACCGAGTGCCGGTCTGTTTATCGTAATCCGAGCGGTTTGATTATAGTGATTAAGAGGTTATAATAAATCATTTCATTCGGCGGCAAATCATTTCAGAACCCTAATCAGTTTCATAATCCCCTCCTTAATCACTCTAATCATCACTTAAGCAAGGATTTAGCGTTGTCGATCGTTGAGGTCACTTTCTTTCACACCGTTTGTGTAGTAAGTTTCATTTTAATGTTGATATTCGTTTCACTTTTGAGTTTTAACCCTAATCAGATTTGGATTAGGGATTTGTTAGGCTCGTAGTTAATTGTATAGTAATTGTGGATTATTATTGCTATAGGTGACGATTTCGTAGAGGAGCACTTCTAGCAGTGATTGTGTATTTGATTTGGATTGCTATTGAGGTAGAGTTTCTCTACTCAGTTACTATCATTGTATGATGTTGTATGATTGAATTGTTGTGTTGATAAGAGATTGTGATGATATTGGTAATGATGATATGATGGGGTATAGTGTTGTGAGGCCATTGTTAGGAGATGGACTTCATCCCCATGAATCGCCCCTTATGGCTCCCGTCACAAGGGGGATGTGCACATTAATGATCTAGGTTCGCTCGTTGCAATGAGAAGAGATTTTGGTGGCTAGGCCGCGGTCTCCCAACGGCTGAGGCGGATTACCCATTACGATGGGTAATCCATGTTGTTGGCTCTTGGAGTTTGAAGGATGGTTGAGATGATCTGATAATGTGTATGTTCATGTTGTTTGTTAATGATAGTGTTTGCTAGTATGATGTACTGACCATGGTGGCTGTTGTTTGTTTTTTTGCTTCTTTTTGCTTCTGATGTACCGGCGAATAGTGAGCAGTGTCTTTAGCAGGTGATCATGTTTGAACTTTGCTTGGGACGCGGATGGGGAATCACCTGGCTTAGTCTTTGATAGCTTCCACTGAGTCTAGATAGACATGACTTTATCTATTATTGTTTTCAGATTAAGTTGTATTTTGGATTTTGGCTTTGGATTATAATCGCTTAAACCTTATGCATTTATAATTATTGTTCTTTTATGGTCTATTTGATATAACTATCTCGGGCAACCAAGACATTAGCGCTCTTGGTTATTAAGAAATGCCTTGTTGAAGGCTTCTTGGTAAGTGGCGGTGTAACAGAGCATCACTTAGTAGAGTTGACAGATAAGCATTGGTTAGTCTATATATATTCTTCCATTGTTATTACATTGGATTTTGATTATTTAGATCTTATAATCGTATTTCATTCTTCGTTTCATAAAGTTATTAAATTGTTCTTTAATGGTTGGTTTGATATGTACTACCTCGTGCAACCAAGATGATAATGTTTCTATTTGCTTTAGAAGATCTTGCTAAAGGCTCCCGGTAATGGGGGTGTTACACTTTGAAATTTCATTAAAGTTCGAGTCAAGTTACCACTAGAAAACCGATTTAGTTAAATCTCGCTACGCTAACATATAAGTTTGAGAGTGTAAAATCTCGTTTAATCTTGTTTTTATTATTTTTGTATCTTTTGTTTACGTTTGTATATCATATAACGCCAAACCGTCTTTTAGTTATTTCATAAAATCGAGTTTCAAGACTGAATTAAGCAAACAGACCCAGTCAGACGTCAAAAGAAAACACATCAACTGATGCGCCCTTTAGAAGGACAGCAGCACCTGTTGCGACTTTTCTAATAAAAAGATGTTTTGATCACTTATTCGTCTGTTCTTGTCTTAGTTCGCGTGCCTGGTTCAATGTCGATCCAAGGATTTTCCTGATCCGAGGAAGATCGATTTTCAAAGTTTTAACCTTTTTTTTTGTTTTTCTTTATTTCAGCTTAATTGAATGTTTGATCTTCATTAAATATCAGACGATCTAAAGCAAATCTTTGATTATATATCTCGAACGATTAATGTTAGATGGTTTATTGTCCTTAATCAATCGTTTATTTACTTGTTTTATTTCGTATAAGAGATATATTTTTTGCTCGTAAATAAATAAGGTACCTATACTTCTGTGGACCAACGTCACCTGCGCAATGTTGTGGTGACACTCTATGCCCACAGATCTTTCGTAAACAAAAGCACGTCATGGGTTCGTGGTCGATTTTAGAGGCTTAGAAATCGATAAAGATTTGAAAAAGTCTACAGTTAGAAGTCGCCACCAAGTTATTGTGGGAATTTAGAAAACGTTCAAATCAACTTTATGCTATGTCAATTTATGTACAATGCAGAATGTTATATAATTAGGCCTTGTTTGGTTGTGCCTTGTAATTCATGGGAGTTGAAAAATCTCATGAATGACAAAATAAGGACTTGTTTTGTTGCTCATTTTTTAGAAACATGTAAGAAATAAAATAGGGTTATTTAATGACAATAATCTAAACAAAGCCTCATTTTCCCATTTAATCCAACCTATTGATTATGCCATATTAATCTGATCTATTTCATCATTTAACTTGTATTGATCTCGTCCTATATTTGACCTACTAGAACCGATTTACCGACAAGTCATGATGTGGGCCCACTTCTTTTTTTTTTTTTTATTTTCTACTTGTATTTCTTCTGTTTTTCTTTCTAAATACTGTTCAACATCAAACCAGAAAAACAACAACCTCTCAACCAATCAATCTATGGTCCAACCAAGTAAACCCAGAAAAAACGAAATCTCAACCCCTAAAAATTCCCCTGAAATCCCCAATTTTTTTATATAAAAAGATTATGTGAATCAAATTAAAAATCTTAATACTTAAAAACACATGAATGAGTGTACGTGGAATAGATCAGAGTCAAATAGAATTACTAAAATTGTCGCAACTCAAACTTGAGTCATGAGGGCAAAGCTTTTGGCGGAATCAGGTGACATAGAACAGATGTAGGGCAAGCGAAGATGATTGTTTTAAAGAGCTTCTGTCTCTAGAATTTTGCAGTTGGGGTAATTTTGCAAAACCCTAGATCCCCATTTCAATTTTGGGCTAGAGTGGTTGTGGATTGTGTTATTATGGTGAGTGTGGGCATGGTAGCTAATGAATGTAGTGGAAGTGACGATATGTCAAAGGGAGATTGAGTTGTTTGTGTTTTTGGCTAATTGGGATAAATTGGGTTTTTGGTGTTTTTACAGTCGAAGGAAGACAAATGGGGTGACTAAATTAGTCATTTTACTAGAGGGAACCGGTTGTACAAGTTACCCTTCCGAAAGTTCATTAAAACTTAAATGATGAAATAGATCAGATTTATATGGGATAATCAATAGGTTGGATTAAATGAGGAAGGGGAGGCTTAGTTTGGATTATTGTCATTAAATAACCCAATAAAATATTCCAAGGAGTTTCGACTCCTCCATAATGGTGGAATTGAATGACCTAGCCCCCCTAGATAGTTGCAAACTCCAGTGGAATTGAATTCTTACATAAGCAACCAAACAGATTTGCCAAAATTCCATGAATTTTATGTGGAAACTTAATTCCCATGAATTTGATATTACTGTGGAGTTGTAATCCAATGGGCAACCAAACGACACCTTAGACACTAAAGATAAAGACTCGTTCCCATTTAGCTTTCTACGTCTAGAATGACTCTCGAAATGCCCATGAACACAGATGTACACAAAGATTTGAGTAAGGGGTGAGGGTACGTATTGGGAAGTTCTTTAATCGGACAACCACTCTCGCCCTGCAATACACAGTATTTTTAAGAGAGGGGACTCGACCGAGCAGGTCTTAATCAGTCGAGTATGGCTGACTTATGTGGTTCTAATTTACGCAATTTATACCCCCTAACTAGCCTTATTTTGAATGCATTTCCTCTTGTTTATAGTCGGTTCTATGGCCTAAAGCATTATATTTGCATTTCTACCTTATTTTATGTGTTTTTGTAGGAAAGGAGTCAAATGAGGCGGAATTCCCGTCTTTTATGCTCATTTTGTTTGCTATTAGATGACTTGCACCGATTAGCATAAAGAGAAGACGAACACTACGACCCGAGGACGTTAGACACGAGATTTGGAAGGAAGAAGTGAATGCATTAAGAAGTTATGAAGCCATTGAAGAATGAAGAAGAAGGACCTGAGCTCTATCTCGCTCGAGATAGGCTCATCTCGCTCGAGATACCCAACTTCTTCACCATCTCGCTTGAGATAACATCCATCTCGCTCAAGATGATGTTCAGCGTGGCCAATTTTGTTCTTATCCCACCCGAGTTGCACTATATCTCGCGCAAGACAGTTGTTACTTTATCATTTCCCAGCTCTTCCTATTTTGCCCTTACTTAACCTAATCTTGTATCCCCTATGTAAACCTCACTTTGCAATAATTCTAGGTGATGTTCTTATTATGCCTCTTTGGCCTTAGATTAGTTGTTCATTTTTTATGCTTTATAAATCTCCATTATGTCTTAGATTATGCCTTCATAGTGTAGTTAGCTTAGATCTCATCTTAGATTAGTTTTAATACTTCGTCAAATTAAATTAATCTTTCAATAGTTTTGAATCTCGTGGGTATTTGCTTGAAGATTAGTGACAAGTCTTTACCTTTATTCAAGAATTCCCCTTTATTCATGTCATCTCCTTTATTGTTTTATTCGTTGGTATATTTCTCAATGTCTACCTAGTTTATTGTTCATCTTTCATTTTGTTTGTTCATTTACTTCTCTTCTCATCACGTTTAGTTTAGATTACCTTGTTGTTATTGTTGTTGTTATGTTCTCCATGATGATTAGAGAGTAGTCTTTTTGCTAGGTTTAGTGGGTGATTAGGGGAATGATTGGAGGGTAGATTCTTGCTTAGTGAGTCTAATAAATTAATTAATTGTTGTGGTTTCAACTAGTGCACATAAGATGTTTGATGAAATGCTTGTTTTCCAAACTTGTATGATTCTCTATTTGTTTAACACTTCTATAAGATCGAGAGCCTTAGTCATGTTAGACCGTGCACTATGTTGGTAGGTTGGATGGGCATACGCGAGAGCTACCCAGACTCGACCTAGGTTGGACCATTAGAACGAGAGACTTAGTTCATAGTCCGACTACAACCTTGACCCAATTTAGACTCACATGTGTAGACTCCTTTGTTTACCCCTATGAACCCATGACACCCTAGTTCCTATCCTTTGATTGTTTACATTCTTATTTTTGTTGTTTATTGCATTACTTAGCTTAGTTTACAAATCCAAACTTAATTTTTAACAACCCAAGCGCGACTAGATTTCGATTGAACATTTTAGATACAACCGTCCCATGGGTCGACCTTGACTTACTTGCTATGCTAGTTTGTTGAGTTTATAAATGTGTTTGATGAGTTGACAACGTACCACTGACCGAGTATGAGTTTGGAGTGAGGTAGTATATGTTCTGGTGTCACTTGGTCGAGTATGCTGGGCACTCGACGAGTAGGTGCCACTCGACCGAGTGGGCGGTCTGGGGAGTTATTTTTGCGGTTTTGATTGAAGTGATTAGTGAAGATTTTATAAATCGTAATATCAGTTTAAAACACCATGTTCAACCCTAAATTTCTAAATCACTAATCACTCTCTAATCATTTTACAAAGGAATTCATCGTTTCGATCCTGGGTTTTCATCACACATCATGTCAATCGCTTTAGTAAGTCTCTATCTTTATTTTCTTATAGTTATTATAGATCTAAAACCTAAATTCTGGGTTTTGGGGGAGATTGTAGTTAGTAATTTATGAGGGGATTCATTGTAGCAATTACTATTTCATCATTCATGTAGGCGACGAGTTCGTAGAACAATTCTAGTGTCTTTCGTTTGTGTGCGGATTTGATATTGAGGTAGGATTTCCGTACTTAATATTGTTATATGATTGATTGTGAGATGGTTGTAGTATTATGTTTATACTAGCATAGAACCCGTGCAAAACTGCACGGGCATACATAAAAATATAAATAGACAATCTTTTAAAATTTAATAACTGTAGTATTATATTATATTTGTTTAAATGTACAAGACATTACATGAAGGGTTACTATATAGGAAAACAAAATATATATCTATTTAAAAATTATATAGAAGAACTTCAAAAACAGATTCATAGCACCTCAAATATTATTTTAATCAGTATGCCTCATAAATCGTACCCTAAAATAGTAAAATTCAGCATCACTCGTTAAATCACGCTAATAATTTCTTCAAATCAAATTTTCCTCCTTCACCAATTTATTAATTATTAGTTACCAAAATACGTCAAGAAATTATTAGTGTGATTTAATGTGTATAGGTGATCTCTATTATACTACAATTATATAGATAGATGTTTTATTAGTTTGAATGTTAATATCTTTTATAATTGATTTACGGAGTATATTATTACAAGTGAATTATGTACCTGAAACAACCTAAATAAATTGTAATGGATAAAAGCAAAAAAAAAAAAAAAACAATTATAATACTATTAATAGCCTTCAATCATCTAACGCAATATTCTCTCCCGTCACATTAATAATTGATGCTCGTACCTAGCGCTAGTACACTGAGTCTCCCTTAAGATGACACTATCTGTCTTAAGCTTTGCACATGTCAAATACACACTATATAAAAATGCAGAGAAAAAACAACATATTTGTATTATATACGCAGGTGGTGTAATACTCTGTATTTCTAGACTTGAGTACTCGATCGAGTGGGGTTCACTCGACCGAGTATGGTATTGGGCAGTGTTAGTTGGCTACTGGAGTGTGTTTGCTCGGCCGAGTACATGAGGTACTCGACCGAGTAGGCTGCACTCGACCGAGTACGGTTTGTACTCGACCGAGTGTTGGTCTGTTTAGCATAATTCGTGCGGTTTGATTAGAGTGATTAAGAAGTTATTATAAACCTGTCATTTGGCATAAATCATTTTATAAAAGCTAATCAGTCTCTAAACACTCTTCCTAATCACTCTAATCACCATCTAAGCAAGGATTTGGCTTTGTTGATCGTCGGATTCACTATATTGCACATTCTTTTGGGTAGTAAGTCTTCTTTTGATGTTGCTATTCATTTTTACTTTTAAGTTTAATCCTAAATCAAATTTGAATTAGGGATTCATTGGGATTGTAGTATTGTTATAGTAATAGTGATTATTATTGCTATATGTGACGATTTCATAGAGGAGAACTTCTAGCCTTTGATTTCGTATTTGATTTGGATTGTTATCGAGGTAGGGTTTCCCTACTCATTTACTATCATTATGTGATGTTGTATGTTTGGATAATGGTGATGATATGAGATTGTGATAGTATTGATTATGATGAGATGATGTGATGTGGTGTTATGAAGCTATTGTCGGGAGATGGACTTCACCCCATGAATCATCTCTTGTGGCTCCCGTCACAAAGAGGGATGTGCACATTAATGATCTGGGTTTCGCTCGTTGCGATGAGCGGGGATTTTAGTGGCTAGGCTGCGGTCTCCCACCGGCTGGGGCGGATTACCCGTTGCGATGGGTAATCCATATTGTTGGCTCTCGGAGTTCGAAAGATGGTTGAGATGGTTTGATATTGTGTGCGTGATTATGTTGTTTGATTATTGATAGTAGTTGCTAGTATGATGTACTGACCATGGTGACTGTTGTTTGTTTCTTTTACTTCTGTTGTGATCCATTCGATATTGCCGGTGAATGTTGAGCAGCGTCTTTAGCAGGTGATTATGTTTGAGTTGTGCTTTGAACGTTGATAGGAATCACCTGGCTTGTTCATTTTTTTAGCTTCCGCTGAGTTTTTAGACATTATCATTTCAGTTGTTATACTCTTTAGTTAGATTATATTGGTATTTTGGATTCCATTGTAATCGATTAAACTTTATACTTTTAATAAATGTTATGTTATGGTCATTTTGATATGTACTACCTCGGGTAACTGAGATGTAGAACTCCCATTCGCTAAGGAAGGCCTCGCTAAAGGCTCATTAGTAAGTGGGGGTGTTACAAAGTGGTATCAGAGCGATGATTTTGGAACCTAAAACTAATGAACCTAATGAACGTAGGGTGTCTAATAAAATGAACCCGGGTAGAGATTGTTAGGAGCTTCCGCAAAGATTTGGGAGACGTCCCAAGATCGCACTTTGCCCTCTCAATCTCTAGCTGGTCACTTGGGTAGGTATATGAGGGTTGCGAATATTGTGTTCATGTTTTGCTTGGTGTTGTGATATTATTGCTACATGTTATATGATATTGGATGATTATGATTTGATACATGATGTTGGTGGAGTATTGTTATGTGGTGTTGCGCGATGGAAGTATGATGATCGCGTGTTGGTTATGAGTTATATGATGCGTATGAAGTCTGGTTATAATGTGTTATTAGTGTAAATCGTAAATTTGGGGGTGTGGGAGAACATTCTATATGACTCGGCGGAGTGGGGTAGCGAACTCGACTGAGTGCAGCGCACTCGATCGAGTGTCAAAGTGTTGTTTACGTTTAGGATCAGTTAGCTACTGGGGTCGGTGCACTCGGTCGAGTGCTCACTCGACCGAGTAGAGAGAGCACTCGACCGAGTGTGTTCTCAACAACCCGAATTCTTCGTAAAACGGTCGTATCTTCCTTATTTTTTGGCCATTTTGGGCGTGTGACATACCGTTAGAATTTTAAGAAAACAAGCTATCACCTCCAACTGGAATCATATCAATTATCAATATCATGTTTAGAACTTAAGTTATGATAGTTTTAAGACGACCCTTCTAAGGACGGGCATTATAATGTGGAGAGCTTTACCTTGGGATATGTACGGTTTCGTGAGAGAGACATGTTGTAATAATAGATTAGAATAGGTAGGAGTGAAGAGAGAGTAAAGTAGATTAACCATTGGAATAAGAGTCAAGTTTTGTGTTAAACGATGAGTGATAGCCCCATAAGCTTTAGTAATATAGTGATGGTTGTTCAGTATTATAGGTATAGTGGACATAGTAATAAAGTATTGGGAAGGGGGATGAGAATGATTTCACTTTGAAATATGTAAGGATAGGAGAGAGAAATGAGTATGTCAATGTTGGCTTGGGATGTATGTGATAAGAATTCGTTACCATAA